>CAAKHG010014789.1:0-19385 GCA_901007715.1 Dactylopterus volitans
ATCTCCTTGTGTTTCCATGCAATAGGCAGAACTCTGGGGTGCTTTTTGTGTATTTTTAATTTTTTTCACGAGGGCTGTTTTCGAGCTGAAATGATTAAAAAGAACAAAAATTGTTTCATTCTATTCGATAATGAGTGAGAGCGCCAGGTAATCCACAAAACTGCTGCAGCTGCAATGCAATCAAACGGGACAATAGACTGCGGTCAGCATATGTTCAATAAACATCATGCTTTATCAGCGACAGGTTTAGATCTTTATCATAATTATCCAGCATTAAGAGGATGATTTGCATGTTTTTGTGGAGATATGCATTTTTTGTGTGGCATCTTCTGCTCTCAATCGCTGTGCTATTTGCAATGCTTACTTTCAAGGACGTCTCACTGACAGTCTAAGTGTCTGACAATATTCTGGAATTATTTTATATAACAGGTCCACACAAAAGCTGAATCAGCCTACTTCTCTCTGCTCTGGTGCTTTGGTGGAGGATTTCTTGTCCAATTTTGAGAGCTGAGTGTTGTCATCTCCAGTATATCGTAGCTACCATTGGCACACGAAGCCAGAAATTCCTTGGCCCTGTCTTTGAAAGCATTGTGGCGTGTAATTTTGTTGCCACACTTCAGTAATGTGCAAAAACAAATCAATGATTGCCTTTTAATCTTTTCAGATAAAGTACGATTTCTGTAAGCCGCTCTTCACCTGCAACAAATGACATCATGTCACCTCGCGTGAGACTTCTGTTAAAGATACGTACAAGTCTATAGGTACCGTTTTCATAATTGATAGACACTTAAAAAAAAACTGTGACAAAGTACTTTTAATTAATAATTATAAATAATTTTAACATATAAGCTAAGATGCAAGAAAGACATGCTCTTATACTGACATCGTCGCCTGTGAGTGATGTACACACACATATGTGCAGAATAAAGTGACGCTCTGTTCAGGCAACACCGATAATGAGCATGAGTGTTTTCCTCCATAAGTATAAGTAAGTGTATAAGTAATTTAATGGTGTTTTTCCCTCTACAATGGCTGAACCAGCACTATTCATCAGTTGGACCTTACACATAAGTGAATATAGCTCAGGCTGAAAAATGTTTATATCCACACAAACAGCTTTACAATCTCTACAACATGCACCCTCCATTTGGGAAAGGACTACTTCATCCCAAAATAAATATGAAGCAAATTGCTTGAAATTAGCTTATCATAACATGACATCATACGCACTGTCATTTTTTCCATGGCCTTTGTCACAGCTCTTGGTGTATGGTACTAAAGCTCAAGGCACCCTTGTGCATCTTATGAAAAGCCACAGGTTCTCCATTCACCTGTATATGAAGCTTTGACGCCACTATAAAACCTAGAGAAGCAGCTTCTTGTGTGGCCCATGCATAAACATGAGGTTTAAAGTGTGTTTCTTAACTGCCACCACAATCTTTTCCCTAAATCTAACCATGTGTTTTGTTGGCCTAAACCTCACAAGGCCTCAAATGTGGCTTTGAAACGTAGTAAATGTGACACATTGTAGATGCCTTTGACTCGTTGCAGATGAGGAAGCAGCAGTCGCCAACTGAACAGGAGCACGTGTCTCTCGATGTAAAGTCAGGTGCTGGACCCCGACCACATCCACCCCACCCTAATCCACCCCACCCCACCAGCACACAACAATTCCCCCAGCGCACAACGTCTCTGATAGCGCATCAGTCCTCACAAGGTCTCTAATCAAATTACAACATCATACTGAAAAACCCTGCTCTGAATGGCGACATCTGAAACATTTGGAAACACCACCGCCAAGATTTCAAGGCGTAGTGTATAAATTACCATGGAAAGAGAAGCATTATAATGATACAACAGCTCTTGGCACATTTACCTCCCCTGGCAGACCATCTCCTGCTCGCAGCCTCCGTGCTGGAGCTGCCACTGATGCTGCCGCGCAGCCTTGCACAGCTCATGCATGCTCTACCCACCTGTCACCATGCGGAGAAAAACATTTCATTCACACCATAGATACATGTCACTAGCTTGCGCAGGGAACCACAAGCGTTTACATTAACTGTCAAATCGTCGGGGTTTGGGTGGGGAAATATCTACGGTTCTTTTGTCGTGCGTGCGTCTGCCTGTCAAGGTGTGAGCGTACATGGATTGCAAATGTCAGAACCAAGATCCCTATATTTGGGAAGAAATGCAACATTAACAGGTATTGTCCTAATGGCATATGGGTGCGGAGATGTGCCTTGAACCAAGAATGGAGCCAGTTACATGCTGATGTACATGGCAGGATGACGAGAGCAGAGACTGTGAGACAGTGCAGATGTACGTATAATACGTATTGGTGCTTGATGTCCATTTAGCACTTAATGCATTGCTCAGTACTTATCATCTATTTATTTCCCATTCCCACTGATGATGGAGTTCACAGTTAGGCTAGGAAATACCACGTATTAAAGAATAGAAGTGCCCTGCGAGTGATTGCGAGTCCTCCTGTGTTGCTTGAATGTAAGACCTCCCAGAAACTGAGCACAATCCCAGAATAGAAAAGAACTGGTTATTGACTCTGCAGCACGCCCAAGTGAGCTTTATGATTTAGTGCAGTGAGCCGTCAAGTCTCCGAGCAATGTGCTGCAAACAAAAAACATTTTATCAATATTCCATCAGGCGGGAGCCCACTCGCTGTTAATATAGTGCCTAGACGCATCTTAGCGCCCCACACCATCCTGCAGCCAGGAGGCGGCCCTGCTCGAAGACTGCCACCGCCTAGAGCTCACGGGACGCCGTTGATTAAATGGAACGCCACTGGTCATGTCACTGTGTTGACAAGCATCTGATATTTTTTTTTTCTCTTTTTCTGTGTCATATGCTGATGTTCTGTACATTTTTCCCTCAGAAGACCCGCTTGCATTTGGCAGATAGACGCTCGGAGAGACGCATTGCATATGCAGAGCAAACTTGGTCTCTTTTGAGCAAGTGCAGTACATGTGTCGATTCTGAATACATAAATAGCTATGATAATGGCTTTTTAATTTCAAAATAAGGTCCAAGAGCTATATAGAAGCTGTAGCTAAAGGCTGTGCTGCTGTGAGTGAGTTCATATTGTTAAAATTGTCTTTACTCATTTAAATTGATTCTTACATTCATGCCCTGATGAAGTCCTGCAGTGACCTGGTCTTTCAGAAAACAAATAATAGATTTTTACATTCTTAAAAAAAAAGCCTGGGATCTTCTTGCATAGTCTCCATCTCCATCTTTTTTTTACATCAACATAGCATATTTCTACTATGGCCTTATCCTTAATTGTCTTTATCCTGACTGATAACGGAATCACAGAATTTGACATGGCGCAGCAGTCGCCAGTTATTTCTTATTCTGCAAAATCGGTGATTGTGACTGACTTTCTTTTCCTATTAATTCTTAACTATGGGTGTATAAATGATGCTTTACTGTCATATTTATGACAGAGGACATCAGGGCATCACTGCCAGTGTTGCAGCAAAAAGACTGAGAGCCAGTGTCATGTCTGATTACCTTTCCTCCGGGTGTAGAGTCATGCTGTAACGCTATTACCTCTCAAGAGTTGTTGAACTCCATTAGGGTGTTTGAAGCTGGGTGAACTGTTTACGAAGCACTCAAAATCTGAAGGTCGGCGCATTGGAGTGATGGTAGTGCTCAACATGGAAATATGAAAGTGAAATCACAAGAGACTAGGTGGAGTAGCTGAGATCAAATGAAGAAAAAAATCTAACAGTAACAATTATAATCAAATATTGATTTGAAAAGGTTAATTTTTGTAAAAGGTGTAATACATGAGTGAAGCAGAGCCTCGTTTTCCATCATGGTTATTGTAATTTAGAAACCTTTTTCTTCTTAAACATAATATTTAAGAAGCATTTTTCGCAGAACTTTACTTTTAAGACTTCTCATCTTCCTTTGGAATCGCTTGGTGTCACTCTGTGGATAGTTGGGAATCCTCGGGCAGTGATCTTTCATCTGTTCCAGAGGCATCGCTGAAAGCCAGAGGTGAGTGTTTGCACTCAGGGTCCCAAAGCTCTGGATCGATCTGCCTGAGAAAAGCAGGATTTTGTGCTGCCGTATTTTCTTTTATTCCTGTCATTTTTATTCCCGATAACTTTTTTGGACTTCAAAATTTTCTGTAAGACGTTCTTCTAATTACATTGTTTCCATCTTAAACCCATGGTCTTACAACAGCACGTTTGTTACTCTGTGCATTGTTATGTTGTTGTAAACGCCCAGGTGCCCAGGTTTATTTTTTTTAAATTGTAGCATTACAAGACACTAATAATCAAAACAGAGGAGTGAATGCTTTTTATAGGCAGAACATGAACTTGTCAGATTCATATAGCAGTGGGACAAGCTGGTGCATGTAGAGTGGAGGGGGGATGTGGAATTAAATGGACAGAAAATGAAGAAGTGTTTGTAGTTCTAAGCATCCCTGTTTCCTGACTTAAGCAGGTATTGTCACGTTGTTATGGAAGATAAGCACATCACATGAAAAATGAACAGTGAGCTTAGATCTTGTCCTCTTATGAGCCAAAATACCCAAATGAATCATGTCTGCCTGAAACTCTCTCCCTCTTTCTCTTTAGCTCCCTCCTCTTCTCTCTCTCTCTCCTGTCTGACTTCATTATTTCATTTAACATTTTTTCTGTTTAATTTTGTTTGCTTTCGTGGATTATTTGATCTTGCAGTTGCTATTATTGACGTAAGGTGCCTTCTATGAGCCTCCAGGGGGTCCACAAATCTCACCTGCACGTCTTGTGTTATTTTTGCCCGTGTTTGGTTTCCGCAGCTTTCTGTTGTATGTTTGAATTAACTAATTCAAGGAATAATAAATAAGCAGGGACAATCGATAAGCAGGGACGAGTCAGTCTGACTAAACCAACAGAGGCAATATTTCACACATTCTCAGACTAACGTGGGATTTATTATTTATTTGCCGGGCTACTGTGTGGCATGGATTTATATTGCACGAGCGTTGCTTTGAGTGTATCCACCCTGTCAATAGCCTAAAGTAACTCTTTTATTGTGCAAGTTCACCGTCCAGATCGAAGCCGCGGACTGAAATGAGAAAGGGCATTATGACTGCCACACCTTCCCCATTGCTCCAGTTGGTTTGAAGCAAAGTGCAAATTACTTCTCTGCTTTGTCACAGCTCTAAGATTGTATTTAGGGAGAGAGCTTTAGATAGAGCGCATGGACCCAAGCCAGGAAATTTGATTGATAATTGATGTTTGATTTTGAGAAGATTGTAACAGAGAGTGTTGCACTTTTTTTTTTTTACTGTAGGCCGCTGCAGACCACATTTACGTTTATTTGCTCTAACGGTCTCAAGCATCGTAAAAATGTGACGCAATCCAAACCGGACTTCCCCATCGAGCTTTGCACAATATGTACCCTTCCTGTTTTAGTTTTTCTGCCGCTGTTTCCATATCTCCCAGGTGAGTGTGAGCTGTATGCTGGAATCGAAAAGCCCACAGAGACAGGGGTTTAATCGGCCAGGGAGCCTGATGTGAAGGTGAATGGGTAGCACTGCTTGTGTTGTGGATTATGACAGTCATCACGTGACAACTCACCATTAAATGTGGCGTTGTGGTCCAGCCCTCTGTGATAAGTAGATGATGCTGCAGATGATTGAGGACCTAGGGAGAGGAGAGCCGAGCTGCTGAACCGGAACTCCGCCGGCGGAGGGAAGGGCCACGGCCACAGGGAGATGAGAACTCTTCACAGCCCTCAGAGAAGTAGATGACTATCCACCCTGAGTGGGATTCAGTGGATCTATGCCTCATAATGACAGTAATTCATCAATTAACACACTCAACAAGATCTTTGCAGTGATTTTTAAAAAATGAGCATTGCCCACATGGCCAGCACCCAGTGACTTCGCGACGTAATTAGAAGGTCGTTCACCACAGCATCTACAAATCGCATGTTTGCTTTCAGATATGAGTCTCCAGAGCGTTCATCTTAGGCATTGTGGTGTGAAACGCTCTGCTGAGATTTGACTGTTGCTGGTGAGCCCAGGGGTGCATTGGCCTGAAAAGCCAAACATCAGCAGAAACGGGGGGAAGCAGTCATTTATTTTCATAGAAGTTTATATGATTGGAAAAGTCGCTCCGGTTTTTAAAGATTTGACTTGAAAAGATTTGTGGGAAATTCCCCCATCGGGGCATTCCAGGAGTGATTTTAAGTTTTATTTCATGTGACGCCTTTCCTGACTGGGGTGCCCTCTTGCAGACACTGTTTGGTTAAGTGTGGAACGCAGGGCCATTTTTTTTTTCCCTCAGCTACGCTCAGAGTGGTCCGTGAGCTGTACCAGAAGCCGGCTGCGAAGGTTGAACGCAGACATTTCAGACAGCGAGCGCGTCATCATTCTCTCCTTGATGAACTGGATGCAAAGTGATGGGATGCGCAAAACTCGCAGACACAACACATTATATGAGTCTGGAGTCCTTGAGTCTTGGCACGGAGACAAATGACGGGGAGCACTAGAGCAATGGCTTGAGTGGCAGAATGTTCCTATAGTTCTAATGAGGCAGCTTGATGTAGCAAGCAGGTCCACTGGGCACAGGAAGGACCAGATGTCACTCGTACACTCGCTCATTCCTTCCAGCACAGCCTGCATTCACTGCTCAGCCCATCTGCTGCTTCCAAGCACAGTCAATATTTAGCCACTGGGAAAAGGACTGACACGCGCTGCACCTGCATCATTAGAGCGCCTCTGGTAAACTGCATTTTTTTTTTTTTGTCTTGTTCTGTAACTAACTAAAACACTAACCAAAAGAAAAAAAAAAAAGTAAACAATTCCTTTTCAGCCCACACTCAGCAAACTCTTAGACCTGACCTCCTGATGTTACAAATACTTCTTTTTTCGCGTCCCTTGACTGTGTACACTAATGAGGAGGAAATGCAACACACTGTAGCGTTAGATTGCATCCAGGAAGAGTTGAATAACCCTCACAGTTCATGTTGCATGACTCAGCACTTAGTCACGGGTTGCCAAAGCGCCACCGCGCAAAAACCAACAGAAAATATGCCAATTCTCGCCTGAAGACGTGACATTATTACTGAGGATTCATTTCCAATAGACAAAATGGTTGAAAATCACTCTTAAGGTTGTCTCACACGCAGTCAGAGTGACGAGTGTGTGTTGTTTCATTTAGCTCAAGGCGTTATGATCCACAGCTGTTGCCAAGGCCGATGGTGAAAACTAATATGTAACTGATGTTTAGTAAGAGACACAAAAATTTAAAACTCGTACGGAGCTTCCAATGTTTAAGCGTAATGGTGCAGATCAAGGCCAAACAGAGAGAGCGAGCCCCGATTATTCGTTACACTTTGTGCTTAGGCTAAATACATATTTGCACACAAAAAAAAACGTTTAATATTTATCTGATAACTGCAGTTTAGGCAGAAAAACACTTAAGGAGAGAAGAAGGTCGAGGTTCAAATAAACACTGTTACTTAAGTGTAGGGGACAATTGTGTAACAGGAGAAAAATTGCTGTAATTTGTGACGCTGTTGAACTGTACTGGGTTCTACTGAGAGGTGTCCCTAATATTTTTGGTCATCTCACTCATATGCATTTAGGTGACCAAAATGTAAGGGACACACGTTTCAGAATTTATTGCAGCACTGTTGCATTTTTATGCTATGGCAAACATCCAGTGGCCATAATGTCGTGCTTGATCATTGTAGAGGTCAGATTTCCTCACCACCTATGGTCATAATTACTATGGCAATGAAGGTCATTTTTTCTTGGAGTGGCAGTCTTCTGCCAGTGATAGGTGAAATAGTAATTTTAAAGCAACCTATGAAGCCAGATCCCAGAATGTATAACAACTGTGCATCGAGTTACCATCTGTTAATTTTTACTGTATGATAGAAACAGCTGTTTCTTCACTCTGGCAATTCATAACCGAGCGAAACACTTGCATTGCACTTACTGAATCACAGACATCTCCTGGGCAATTCAGAGTAAGTGTGTGCTCATTCCAGGAGGGGGGGAAACATTGTGTTGAACATGATGAAATACCAGTAAAACCGTTGCACATTATTATGTTCTTACAAAGTTCAAAGATTAAAACACCAGCAGGCCATTACACAGTATAAGCTTGCTTTTCTTTTGTACCTCCGTGTGTCGCCGTGTATATTCATATATTTGAGCCAGCTTGTTCATGCTATCCAATATGTTAGAGGAGAGACGGCCAACAAAAAAAAACATTGAGAACATGTGCTTCTTTTTTTTTTTTTTTTTTTTTTTTTTTGTTTATGCCCTCCACCCTCCCTCCCCTTTTGTGCAGAGTTGAGCCCCTCCTGGTGGGTTTTTATTCAAATTCATCGAACGACATGCTTTGTTGCAGCAACCCCAGTCTGCTTACATGAGGAACTTGAAAGGATGTGTTCTTGTCAGCTTTCCGCCTCTGCTTCCAGGCGAAGAGAGGAGAGTGTTGTTTCATGACTTATTCTTGAGTTGTGGATCTTGGCATTACCCTGTGTGGCTCTCATGAACCGAGGAGCTCTTAGTTCATTTGCATTCCACGGAGATGTTACCATGGAGCATTTTGGCTGGTGCTTATTATGAAAATGATGGTTAGTCAGCAGACATTCCCTTTAAACTTCAAGAGAAATGTGCTCAAATATTCAACACCTCTTTGTGGTCTTTTCAAGTCATGGGCAAAAATGTAAAAAAAAAAAAAAAAATCGTCCTCCCATCCCTGAGATAGAGTTATCTCATTTTTTTGCATTATCTTTTACATAATGCATGTGAATTTGCTGTCAAGACCTAAGTATAATATAACAGCCAGGTACGCCTAGCTAAAATTATGACTCTCTAGGGCAGTGGCATCACAACGGCGATAGGCTCAAATAAAAAAAGATGCTTTAGCCAGTAAATGTGCATGGAAATGCACAGGGTGGAACCCATGAAAACAACCCATTTAGATTGCATAAGTCACTCCATGAAAATCACACTTGGCCACAAATTAACCCCCATGCACCTGCAAGTTCTTTAAATAAAGAACAGTAATAGCAATTGTACTTATACTGTAGTGTAACACCTTCTTATTATATGTCATTTAGGAGAAAATGCAGTATTCATAGTTGGCTGCCCTTTTGTCTGTTTATATCTTGCAGTGACTGAACACAGGCCCGTATGCACTTGTGTGTGTGTGTGTCGTCATATCAGCGCGTTACCCATGAGCTCATTAGACACACATCTAATGGGGCTGTTATGAGGCCAACGCGCCTTGAGGGACAAACTGCCCTTTTCAGTTTGTGCCTCTGTAATTATGTTAACGTCAGACTTATCAGACAGACATAAAACACAGCGATCGCCGATTGGCAGTCAGTGAAGTGCCGGGACCGGGCAGTTTCGCGGACCTGTGTGAAAGCAAATACAGTGACAAGGGAAAAGAGAGGAAACCGCAAATCCGTATGCTTTTTCACAACCGTGTGCACGTCATCGAGCGTCGTCCTGCGTTTGTCTCAGAGCAAATGACACAACAATTTAGACAAGGAGAAAAGGCTTTAATGAGATTTATTCCAAAGTCACCGGGGACAGATGTAGTTTCAACATGTCTGTTCTTTATGATTTAATTTTTTTTTTTTTTTACAGTAAAATTAGTTTGTATAAAATGCTCCACCAGAAAGGCTTATCATTGCTCGCCAGTGTCTGCTGGCCAGTAGTTTCAGCGTTCAGCTCTGGCGCCCTTCAGCTGACTCCCTCCCTTCCTGTAAACACATGATGATAAGACAAGCAATCCTAATAATCTCTGCTGATTCCCATGCTCCTCTGTTCCCCTCATCATACAAATCTTGGAGGGTTGGAGGCCCAGCTCAGGGACTTTCTTCTGCCGGTTGCCTTCAACACAGGCAGGCACATCATCGATTTTCATCTTCTGCATCATGCAAAATAGCTGAATCATTTAGGTGTAATTGCGCCGCAGCATTTACAAGTGTGAAAATATTGAGACGGGATCTAATGCCAAGCATTGATATTCCTTTAGTTGACTTAAATCGAGTGTTTGGTATAAAGGACGCATCTAAACTGCCTTCAAAGTCAAGCGTTGCATACCTGTGGCAGAGGCGGCTGTGAGGACATGCAACATTGAGGACATGCAAGTATTCTGCATCTTACTCCTGCCGACTCGCAAAAGTTTCTGCGTTTGCAGAAAGCGACACTGAAGTACATCAAAACTTTTTCTTTACACGTTTTTTTTAAATTTTGTGAACTATTCTGCTCTACTGAAGCACACAGATCCATTCAATTCAGCTATCAAATTATGAAATGATGCAGATTGAGAAGCCATGTGCCCTTTGAGATCTGTTCTTTTCAAGACGTGAACAAAAAAAAAAAAAAAAACCTCCTCCATCTTCATCTCCACCCTGCCTCTAAACCGTAACGGCCTTGAAGCAGTCTTCATTTTAAGAAGATGGTGACCTTTGGGTGATGCTGAGTCACCATTAGAGTTTAAGATATCTCTTTAGAATATAATAGCCAAGCACTACCGTGTAACAGTATATCCACAACCCTCATTGGTTTTGTTTTAAAAAAAACAGGCCCTCTCTCAGCATATGTGCATCCTGGACCCACACACTCATCTGCAGCAGCAGCATCATCTGCAAATTTATCGTATACAGGTGGGTTTTTTCAAAGGCATATTTCATCAGGGCTTCCATAACATATGGTGTTTGTCTGTATTTAAATACTTTGAGGATTTATTTGGTTTGTTTACCAAAGTTGAAAGGAGAGAGGTTTTTTATTATTGTTGTTGTTGTTGTTCTTGCTGTGCTTTTAGCTGTTGGCAGGTAACTTTGGACTGCATTCACTCATTCTTGAACCCGGTGACCAAGCAGACGCTGACACCTCTGTCTGCTTTTGTGCCGTGGGAGCTGCATAAATTCACTAAAGGGGATAAAAGCTACCTTTAAACAGAGGAGGGAGAGAATACTTAGTGTCTTGAAGCAGGTGGTACTTTACAGTGTGCACACAGATGTGGTTTGCGGATGGGGGGGGAGAAAAAAAACCCAAAAACAACAACAGCGGGAAGTGGAGAGAACAGAAATACATTTATTAATGATAAAGCCCCTGATGACTATAGAAATCTTCGAAAAGACACATATGATAGAATATCAATATTTATATGTTTTTTTTTTTCTTTTCTCAGTGCTTGCCCACATAATTTGTAAAAGTGCCCACAAACACAAGGTTTCGGCAGGTGGCTGCGGCAGTGATGGCAATAAAAAGAACAAAATGCCGACTGTCCTTTATGCAGCCAAAGGGCTAGAGGGAAGCAACTCAAAGCTCTGGGATAATTTCCCATGGAAAATTTGGCAGTCCTCCGTGACAAGTGGAAATGAATGAAAGAAACATCACAAAAAGCTAATCTTGGTACTTGATGGCAAAAAGAGCTTTTCTCTCAACCTGAAGAGGGACCCTAAGAAGATTGCATCAATCATATTTCTTTCTGTTCTCAGATTACTTTGATATATGCGGTGCAGCCAATCCTATTACTCCCAGACACAAAGGACCACTGTGTGTCCTGTGCTTTTCACCAGCTCAGCACTTTATAACTGTCTGCAGAATTATGACTCTGTATGATGTTGTCAAGGTCAGGTTGTTACCCCGTGGCCTTTATTGGATGTTTTGAATTTTGTCGCACCTGGCCTTGGGGCCTCCTATCAGCTCACCCTTGAGGGCGACACTCCAGAGGTGCTCTCCCCAGGCAGTTAGGAAGTGCTTGTGGGCAGTCTGGGGAGAATACGCTTTTAGTGCAGAATGAATCAATCTGAGAAGAGGCTTTAAATCAGGAAAGATGACACTGCTGTCCCATTTTGTGCGGCTCCTTCCATGTGGCATTAGTTTAAGGTCAACCACATTGCTGAGCCCAGGGAGAGAAACATTGTCTTGGCAAAGGTGTTTTATTCCCTGTAATTTCTTAGGATCGATAGAGGCTGTCAGTGACCCACAAAGCACTGAGGTTGACAGGAGGTCTATTTATAGCAGCCTGTATGTTTGTTCCGTGCTAACATGCAGTTCCATTGAACCGTCAGCTGTACTGAGGGTTCCAACTTGTTAGATAAATAGGGGCCCAGGTTAACGTCTCAATGATGCCATGGCAACGCTTGGTTTAGCATTAGAGGTGTTGATGGCGGTAGCATAAGTGTAAAACTCGACTAGTGAAGTGAGGAAATGAGGTCAGCTGCGCTTTCGCCACAGACGCGTCCGAGAGTTCATGAGTCACAGCTGCATGTTAATGCAGAGTGATTGGTGGTTTCACCAGGTGAACTGCAAAAATCCCAAATTGTGATGTAAAACTCTCATGGTGCGGAAGAGCAAGTAATCAATTACAAGCAAAATAAATTGCATGGCAGTAAACGCAGGGATGGCCAGCTGATGAAATATTGGTATTTATAAGGCCCAATCACCACAGAGGAATTTTCCAGTTCTGCTCACACTGAGTGACAGATGGAGAGTGCTGCCTCTTTAACACCTTCCCAGAGAGACGGGCTATAAGGAAATGAGACTGCGATGCATTTCAGCTATTTGGGGAGGAGATTTGTGTGTTTCAAAGCTGCGAGGCATGTAATAAAGAATTCCGCTTTTACCTTGAATGATAAAATGGCGGCGCCTGAATTATGCATCTAATCCCAGTGCATGCGTCTCCTAACAACGTCAGGATTGAAAATTGCAAACTAAAGCTGATGAAGCACAGACAATGAGCTCCTTTGTCTGAGTGCGCGACACCTTATGCCATATTAATTAGCGCAGATGCCACACACAGACACCGGGGTGACAGGATAACAACCAACTCAAATTCTTCACATTTCTGATGGCAGCCCGGCCCCGTGTCATGCCACAACCTCCTCGCAGAGCAAACTATGCAGCTTCTCAGGCTACATGCTGCCTCGCTAAGATGCCTTAACCACAAGGGGGGACAGCCACCGTGAGACAAGTTTGTTTTTCGGGCCCGCCGTGCATTCTCTGGATGAATCACACAAATGTTTATTTAAAGAGATTAATTCCTCTCACAGTGTATTATTCATCAGGTTTTTGAGGGCATTCTGCCTTATAATATAGCTTGTCATTTTCTTCAACTGACTGAAGTACGGCTAAATTGATCTGAATAATTCAGGCGGCTGGTAAATAAAACAGAAGACGGGGCTGCTGTTTGCCTGGATGGAAAAGAGTGAAAGGGCTCTTCAGTCTCCAGGTGAGAAGCCTGCTCCTCTTTCAGAAGCAGGAATGCAAGAGAGAAATGTACATTATTCAAGCCTAGAAACGCTGGGCCTCCGTCCAACACAGGATGGTACTGTAGGAGATGGAGGGAGGAAGGGACGAACAGAGGGGGAGCAGTTGGCAGAACATAGCTGAGCCTGGAGTGGGAAACAAACAGAACCAGTGAACAGAAGGCAGGACCTCAGAGAGGAGGAGGGCTCGAAGGGCCGGCCGGCATCAGAGCAAATAAAATTGGCGGTATATTGAAGACTTGCAGGCACTGTGAAAAAAAAAATGATCTCAGAAAGTATCCATGACATTATTTTATCATTATTTTAAAAAGCACTATGTCACATTTGGAATGTTCAATCCATCTAACATGATATGATATTTATATTAAAAGCACTAAAAGGACCCATTAATCCTTGCAGAAACTGATCTCTGGTCCCCCTGAACCTCTGAGGCTGGCCCACTGAAGAATACAGATATTAAGGGTGTTACAGTGCAGGATTGGGCCAAAATGCAGAAAAACAGGCAGCTGGGAACAGTTCTGGGTTTTATTTGACAAGAACAGAACAGAAACAAAACAAAACGAAAACAACAGAGCTTACACTGGGTAACAGCCCAGGCGACCAAAACAAGACAAGTCCAAATAAACAGGCAGGAACTGGAACAGAATCGGGTTGCTGAGGTTGCAAAGAAACAGGGATGTACTGGCAGGGAGCACTGGGGGCGGGAGGGGCAGCATCATTCGCTAATCAGTGCTCATTAGGGAAGTGGAAGCAGTTGAGTGGGGTGGGGGAGGAGGAGGTGGGTTGGGGAGGGAGGGCAGGTGACTGGGAAGAACAGGAAAGTCTGAGGGAGGCTGGAGGTCAGGTGGACAATTGCGGGGGGACAGTGATGAGAGGATAGGTGATGGATGCACAAAAACAAACAAAAAAAAAGGATATGTGATAATATCCTCTTGTCAGTCGTTATCTCAGGTTCTCCGCATCATTTACATGTTTGTCCGTTTATGCCGTAAAACACAGAACAAAAAACAAAAAAATCCAGCACACCATGACGAAAGCGCAGTAACGAATTCCATTTGTCCGAGATGAATATATGCAAATGTCCATACATTCTCAAAATAAGATTCACCTTTTCTTTTCCCTGTTTATACACACCCAATTCATCACACATCTGATATTTCTCATTAACCCTGCAATGGTGAAGAAATGAGGACGCAGGTGGAACATCAGGTGACTGGCAGAGGTGAGATCACACATACAGACACACACACCAACTGAAACTCGGATTGAAAATTTTAATGAAGCAAACTTTTTTATAGTATAATGTAATAATGTTCGGTGTTATCACATGATGAGATGGACTTTGTGAGTTGTGATTTTGCGCTACATTATTTGAGAGCGGGTATTCAAGTACTTTTTAAGTGCAGCAATATACTGTATAGTGATGTATTTAAATGTGCAATAATTGCATTACAACCTTTATACAGGGTATCCTGGAAAAAAAAAAACAGAAACAAAACATGGATTGCATAATGGAAATGGTCAGTGGTATCGTGACATAAATATGGCTTCAGACAAGCAGGCACAGATGTGGTAATAGAGATGGAAATCAAAACTAATGGAGGCTCCCTGAACCATCAAAATGTGTTTCCTATGCACAGCATGAGATGATTTGATTGCTGGGACACGGTCTGCTGTGCCATGTCAGGTCTCTTATAAGGAAGTCGCTGAGCAGTCTGCTCCCACAGCCATCGGAGAGGATTGTTTTTCAAAGTGGCTAGTTGCCAGTGGACGGGAATCCCATTTCAACGGGAAGTGCGGAAATCATGTTATACATTACGCGCAACAACAAGTGCTGGACGCAACCGTATTGTGTTTCTATCCTCGTGTCATATGCAGTTGATGATGGATATTGAGAATGAATGCAAAGGGTGGATAAGCTGATTTTGGATTGGACGAGCACTAACCCATTGTGCTTTTATTTGTGGTTTATTATGTTTAAACTGTTATGTTTGGGGAATGTTTTCCTTTGATAGTAATAAAACTATATTGATTAGGGGAGAATGTTTAAAGGTAGGAATAAAACAGGGCCGTTTCTATCGTTCAGTGGTATTTCACAATGAGCAGCTGCACACACACACACGCACACACAGACGAGGCTGGAATGGGAACCGTCCGGAGTGGCTGGCGGTCTTTGAGGAAGGATTCCTGGCAAAACTTCACATGTGCACAGGTGCAGGGAAAGAGGCGCACTGATCACAATACAGAGCCTCCACATCTCCAAACACACAGCAAAACAATAGTCCCAGTTATAGAAAGAGCTATTATGCATTGCTCATGCGCATAATTTCACTGCTGCTTATAAGGTTAGTTAAACGTTTAAATGACCGATTTAGCCATGTGTTTCATGAATACTAAAGTCCCTTTGAGCACCTTTTTTTTTCACATATATACCGATTCAGATGATTTGCCTGTTGCTGCATGATCACGTGAAGCATTAGACATCCACCCTCAGACTCCCACCATCAGCAGCTTTCATCTCGCTGATGGGACAGCTGATGACACGGGTGCGTCAGTGGGCGCTCATGCGGAGAGACTTAAAAGTTGTCAACAGTTTTGAACGGGTGAGGTCAGGCAGACAAATCACAGAATGGCACGCGTTAGGCAAAGTGGCGGGATTCTCGGGAACGGCCCGCATTTAAATGGCACTTTCATCCAAAAGCACTTTAAAATTTGCGTCGCTTTAACACACATAGTCTGACAATGATGGCAGCAGGCCACCGTGCAAAATGCTGGTCTGACTATCAGGAAGTATTCAGATTCAGTGTCTTACTCAAGGACACTTATACATGTGGGCAGACACAATCATTTATAGCCGGAAGGACTAGAACAATAATTTAGAGTTCTATAATTCTCATCTACAGCCTCGAGGAAGGTGAAGAGGTAGACAAAGTGAGCAGGGGTCAGATATTCACTCAAGGCGTAATGATGTATAGACTTCTGGAAAAATCTCAGTATAGATTAAAATTAAAACAAGGCTATGCACTGTGGCGCATTGCCTCCATAATACAAAATACTAGTGTTGAATTAATGAGAGTACGGAGAATACATTTAATCCACCTATTATCGTCAAATATAACTAACACATTTTACCCTTAGGGTCAATCTGACGCCAGGGATATTTACCACCAGAAAAATTGTTGACCAAGTTTTTGTGTCAGGCACTTTTTTTTTTTTTATTTGTTAAATATATAAATAACCCCTTGATAATAAAACATTGACTTGTCCTCTAGCTCAACCATCGGGCCAAACTTTTGAATGAAAATTAATTTCGCTTGTAACGTTTTCATCCAAAGATTCTTA
Organism: Dactylopterus volitans; assembly: GCA_901007715.1. Lineage (NCBI taxonomy): Eukaryota > Metazoa > Chordata > Actinopteri > Syngnathiformes > Dactylopteridae > Dactylopterus > Dactylopterus volitans. Next base: position 16,612 of record CAAKHG010014789.1, read on the forward strand.
AATGTACTGACAGCATTAACGACCACAAGAGTGTGAACCCTAGTGCTGTGAAGAGATTTTAAAAACCGAGAGCGTTGCTACGGCTCGCGAAATTGCCAACGTCTCCGCCGCTAATGTTAGCCGCGGCTGCACTCACGACTGGGTGCCCTGCGTTGATGCGGTAGGCTAACCTTGAACTGCTTCAGTGGTAAGCAAACTCCTTGTCACAAAAAAGGCATATCACCCTGCCTTGATCAGCGGTGCCGTCGGGGCGTTTTTGAAATGTAAAATTCCCATTCATTGGACCGACAACTCTCACATGCGCCTCCATTTTCCCATCTCCTCTCCGCGACTCGCCACTCCTCACCTTGCCCTCCCAGCAACAAATGGAGCCTATCAGCTTAGGCTAAACAAGCCCAAACACACTAACAGCCAATAAATGTCCACTTCAGCGTGTGACTGACCATTGTTTTCCACCCCCAACAACTCAAGCCCAGCGCTTAAAAAGGGATTTTATAAAAAGGCAACTCACATTCAGAAACAGTAAAGTTAGAGATTAAAAATCATAATAACTTAATTAAAAAACATAACGTGCTAAATATGACTGTAATTAATTCATTGCAATTAATGCAAATAATTTGACACCCCTAACGAACCCTATTGGTTTTGGTGATGATGTGACCTGTCCTGCAGCGCCTGCATCAGGTCAAACTTCCAGTTTTAGAGTTACTTTATCTTGAAAATCTTTCATTCAGATTATTTCGAATTTGGGGTGCACATTCATGACTCTCACAGAATGAACCATATTGATTGATGTTGATAAGCCCCACCCCTTCCTCTCATCAACATATTTATCTACTTATTTTTATCTCCTTTCTGTGGTTAGTCACTATAAAGTCTCACTCACCCCTCAATTTTTGTTATCCGGCCCTGGCACAAGCAGTGGCGGAGTTGGAGAGGTTTTTTTGTTTGTTTGTTTTTTGTTTATGTTTTGTTTTTTGTTTTGTGTTTACGCATTTGACAATTCAACCCGTTCGTGAAACAGAAAATCATAATGAGAACATCAGTCAGATAGTCAGAAAATGGAACAGTTCTCTATGCCCACAGTCAAGCTTCTAGTCTGCACTACTTTACACAGGATGTGCGGGGAGCGTCTGCATGCTCCTTGCAGACATATTTCTTGCATAGCAAACAGGTCATGCAGGTCTTCATTTCAGGTGGGACAAACCAAAACACCTGCCACGTTTCTTGCCGGCGGTGTGTACCACTGGAGGAGCTGGTGTGTTTGTCTCTGTCTGTGTGTCCTGCACAATAACTACAGCAGCTGTTAGTCTTGGAAGGCACCGTCTTCTCTCAATCTGAAGTTTCACCTATGCATTACCAAGCTGCTCCAGGAAAATCATCCTGCGTCTCAGTTTTCCGCCTGTTCCGGTCCTTGTTTATTTCACACCACATCACAAACGCATTGTATGCGCTCACATCCTTGATGTTGAAGAAGGCGACAAGGGGCCAACTGGAAGTCATGCGTCGACAGCTGTGACCTTGTCCAGGTTGTCCACCCCTCCCTTTGTCTCATTGTAGTTCAGCACCATTTGTGGTTTTTGTGGTCTCTGCTGCTCAGGGCAGCATCTTTGTGCATGTGGGCTTTTTTTTCCCCTTTCTTTGGGTAATAGGAGAGCACAGTTACTTTATCAGCGAAGGCAAAGGCTGAAGATATTACCTCCCTATTCTTGACAGGAAGAATTTCAGATAGAAGCTCTGGTTTATTCTTTCTCACACCATAACCTTCCTTTTGAGCAGTTCCTCACCCAGGGCGTAATATGTAAACAAATTATCAAATGTAATATTATGCCTATGCAGTCCGTCAGCCATATCAAGCACAACCTTTGTGCCCTGATTTTTTTTCCCGGTGCTTCGCCAGAAGTTTTGCCTGTGGAAACCTGCATATTCCAGTCCAAGCTGGACCGTGCATCATATGCTGCCCATATTCTGATGCCATATTTGGCAAGTTTTGTTTGGCATATACTGTCGGAATAGACGAAACGCAAACCAAGCACTCAACAGTCACGTGGCGGCCTGGGCTGTGAAGCTGGGCTGAACGCTGCACCCACTGGTCCCGCACATCCCTTACTGACGCAAGTTTGTCACGTTCTCGTCAGCCCTGCCTCGTTTGTTTGTCATCAAAGTTTATGACACGGGATAAAACTTGAAATGTCTTCAGAGATGCGCTGACTGGAAATATTGCACCTCTAGTTTCAGCGTTTGAAAGGCTTGCTGTTGCTTCACCTTTTGATTTGTAAATTCCAGCCAAAATGAGCAAGCCAGTGTAGGCTTCCGATTCAGCTACATCTAAGTCTTTTCCAACTGTCCCCATACACACGCTTCCCGTCTAAATTTGTCATTCCAAGAACGATATTTTCAATCAATGGTGTTATGATGAGCTCAAACGATGAATTGATGTCTTCAACATGGCTGACTGCATATCTGGTGGGGCCTGGAACCATTTTGATCATATTAGCAGCGCAAAGTCTACCCTGCCGTTGAAGTGGGGGAAGGGACCATATTATCTCACCATTTTTGGAAGGGATCATGTCTGCGGGTGACTGAATGACAACAGGAGGGTCAACACTCTCATTCTCATCAAATTAGAAGGCCTCAAAATCAGGGTCCCCCTCAACACAATCCTCTGTCTCAGACACATTCTCCTCTATGTCACTTTCACTGTCAAAGAGCTGTTCCAAACCATCACTGACACAAACCTTTTCCCAGAGGACATTTTCAAGAGAGAGAGTGAA
>CAAKHG010014789.1:31730-43865 GCA_901007715.1 Dactylopterus volitans
AATTATGAAATGCATGCATGCAGAATGTTGCATGCATGTCTGCACAGTGTCATACTTTTGGGCTGTGTAAACATGGTTTAAGCAATTGTACAGGGTTGGCATGGACTGCAGTGATAGGATATGGGGGTCCAATGTGGTATGTTTTTAAAAAAATGTAAGGCAATAAATAAAACTCTGGGGTGGCATAGTTTGAAGAAAGGTATTACTGCAGTGAAAAAAAGTGTCATGAATGTTCCTAAAAAGTTAGCGTTTAATCAGATTCCCTTTGAACCAACAATGAACTTGACAATTTATGAATCTCTCTGTTCCATGCATTTCATCGCACTGTTTTAAATTTACATTCATTTCCCTCCTCTCTCTAACCCTCCTCTCTTTGCTTCCTAAATCTACCACCGCTGTTATTGTGGACCATGACAGGTGGCAATTTGTTGTTTATATGATGAATGGTTGAGGAGGAAATGGTATATAAAATAATGCTGAATTAAAACAGACTAGTTTTTAACAAAGTAAATTAAAAAAAAAAAAAACGACCCCACTCATATCAATTGACATGTAACTTTTAATAAACATTCCACTGAATGTGTGCACCTTTTGCTCCTTTGAGCCTCGCAGAGTGCAAACTCTCAAGAATGACTGCATCGGCAGTCATGTTGATATGAATGCATTCATATAGGTCCACTGCTGTGTCTGCTCTTAATAGGAGGTATTGTGTTAGGGGATAATGTTTCTATTCTTAAAGGGTCTAAAAGTCATCAACCGTGCTTCCCTTTTATCTGAAACACACAGCTCCATATCGTATTAGCGTTCTTTTTTAAGTGCTCATTGTATATGATGGTGGCCTTTCGTTTTGCTAATGTAAGTGATTTTTTCCCTCCAAACGCTCTGTAATGCATCTCATGCTCGCGCGGGGTGGCAATTTATTGTGCAACCTGAGCGTGAACAGACCACGGCAAAGAACAGCTGCGGCGCTTTGAGAGATAAAACGCCGGAATACGATGGAGCATTCAGATTAGCTGTGGTATGAAAAAAAAAAAAATTGCATGCTATTGTAGTCGCCCTGGAGTTCTAAAACAACATCCCCCTATATTAGCTCTGCCAGGTTTGGGCATGACAATGATTTAGTGAAGCGTAGCTTTGCATGTGTTGCTTCCACATGGGAAACCTGCCTCCCCACTTGACAGTAGAATGTTCACATACTGTAAAGGCACGTACTTGTACACGTATGCAGACACGTATGCAAACACGTATGCAAACACGTATGCAAACGTCGCACATTTACATGCGAATCCAGGTCTCTCCTCTCTCTCCGTCTCTTATCAAACACTCTCCAATGGTAGCCTAATTGAAATATTTACTATCAGTACTCTGAAAACCAAATTCATTTTTGAGAAATATATTTTAGTTGGATCTTTTGACTTCATGGTCTTTTCATCAGGGTTTTACAGGCACAGCCCCGAGAGCGAGCAAGACATATAACATAACATGTTCTCTGTGAAATTAAATTCAACTCTAATATGCAGGTGTTGATGTCTAATTTTTTGCACCATGCAGAAAGTTCTATTTTTTTTGCCTCAGACTGAAAACATTTAGGATTTCAGTCACCTGCAGGTGTAATTACAAATGCAAGCCCGTAGCTTCATTGATGTTTTAATAAAATGGTAAATGTTCAGGAGGGAGGAACAAAAAAGTGGTTTAAAAATGAGACATCAATAGTATTAGATAGTTGTTTGTTGTGGCTCTTGTTCCCACTCAGACAGGTCAGCATCTTAAATCAAAGGACCCGGAGAGCTTTCCAACCTGCTAATTTATGCAAAGGATTGATTGAGAGTTGCAGGCTTAAGTCTTGACTGTTTCCGTAAATACGTTTAATTACATTTCCTCAACATTTCCAGCTATAACGGACTATGCCTGCTGATTAACGGGAGGAGCACAAATAAATTAAAAAACATTACTTACAAAATCCAGTACATGCAGTTCATCTGAATATGTATTTTACAATCAAATACCAGGGAACCGAAGGACCCATTTGCTGCTAAAGATTGGGATATTATCCTGAACAAAGCTCCCCTTTGCCAGCCCTTTTTACCTTCCAATCCCACAGTGATTACAGCCTTCTGCAGTACGTGGGTGTGTGGCAATAACGGCAGCTTTTCTTTATTGATGGGAATGTTTATGAATATTTGAATGGCTCTCTCAACTTGGCATGAGAGGAAACAGGGAAACAGTGGCCTTTGTGGGTGGCATTTATCCTACTACAGCACAATATGCTCGTCTTTTTAAAAGCCCTTTAGAACAGTTGTGTGAAAGAGCAGCGGTGAGAAGCCTCATCTGCGGTGAAATGTCAGTATCACCCAAAGGCCCATCAGCCACACCCACAAAGACTGTATAATTCACATCGCCCCTCGTTGCTTTCTTTCTCCTCTTCCTTGATTTCTTTTGCCTCCATCTATTCAATATAAATGATTTTTTTTTTCTTTCCGCAAGAAATAAGTCAAAGTTGCCACTGTGGGAGGAGATAAAACCAGAGTTATTGCCCCCACTGATTCATCTTACGGCAGATGGCCTCCTTGGTGTGAGCATGCATATTAAACAGCATCGGATAGGACCTGTGCAGAGAAACAAACTGAGAACTGAAGAAAAGATGACCAGAGATGGGGGCCAACAAAGCGCTGGGTTGCTGCCAGGTCAGGATGATTCGCTCCTCCACTGGCTCTCTCCACACCAGTTGCTTTGGCGTCAGTCCAGCTCCAGCACTGCCGGTGAAAACAGAGCTGACCTTTTCCAGAACTTGGAGCTGCAGGATATGGACTCTGAAAGGGTTGCGAGGCCCGTCTTGGCATCACTCTCGCCGACTTGCTTGCTTGTCTTGGTGGGCTTTTAGAGTCATCCAATTACCATATGCGCGGCGCGGCGCCGTTTGGTGTTTGTGACCTGGCATATATTTCTTATACAGACATGCATGTTAACCAGAATCTCAACTGTCATGCAACACCTCAAGGTTCTGTTCATGTCCCGTATCGTCTTTTGTACACTTGTGAGTTTCCACCCTTTGACATTTGATAGAAACATCCTGAATGCTGCATGTCACACCTTATCCTCCTCCTGCTCCTTCTGTGTTCCTCTTGGCTGTTTGCCTCAAACTCAAAGCACTTTTTTTTTCTTTTTTTTTTCTTTTTTGTAATTTGCCACAGTGCGAAATTACTTGAATGTGAAATGTGTCCAGCTAATGGGCAAAAAGAACAAGTGATTAATTTGGTTGAGAACCACAGATATCAAAAGCTTTCCATCATCTTGAAAACAGCCAGTCACAGCGCATCCTATCGCTTTATCTGTCTCACATTTCATCAAGGACAAGAGGAGGAATCTGATAGCGTGTTCGCTGTCCTCTGATCATGACATAATCTGCCCAACTCTGCTCCCCAAGGACTTCAAATCTGTTTTTTTTTTCACTTTCATATCGGACCAAAGATCAGATGGACAACCATCCTTTTTGTAGTGATTTAACGAGGCATTTGGGAGATAAATACAAAATGTGAAATATGCTAATGCAGGTAAATGAGAAAACAGGAGAAAACACTGATAGGACACACACCATTAGGCATGAAGAAATCATTTTTGATGAACCCAGAAAATGTAGAGGTGTGCAATTATGAGGATGATTATATTTCTTCCCCACCTTGAAATCCCTCAATTTGCCAGCAGAGGAGCTTCCCGTTATGGCTTTAGCCTGGTGTACTGGAAAGCGAACCGTCTCCCTGCAACCAATCTCTTCCGCTAATGCAAAATTCGAGGAGTTTAGGAAATTGGAACTACAACGTAAAAAGCTGATAAATAAGAGATTCCCGACTGTGCTGTTTGTCACGGGCTGAAACATTTGAATTGAGCTCCAGAGCACATGCCGCCGTCATAGATGGCACATTCCAGGCTTCATTTGCAATTAAGGTGAATTAGCCGAAGTACAGTTGCTTTTTAAGCTTTACTCGCTGTGGATTATTGGGCTTCTGTATGACAGAAGGGCCCCCAGTGGACTGGCACTCAACACACACTGGAGGTGAGCTAGCGGTAATGTCAGTAATTAGCTTGGATTGGGTGTGTGGATGGTTCAGTGAGGCCAAATGGTTCATGTCACTCAGCACTGCAGAGGTGCTCCCGCTCGAACCAAAGGCAGAGTCTAGCTTGTTAAGGTGACACTGTGCCTTCCCCTGGCGTAGCTAAAGCTGTGGGTGGATGTATCATATGCCTCCACCGCTGACGCACTGCCACATACAAAGTGTGAGGATGAGGACAGGAGTGTTTTATAGCCACATTACTGCACAGCTACTTCACCTCTCTCTCATATCCCAACATACTCGCATCGCTATTAACTGCAGTTTGTATATATCTCACGTAAGCTGCACGTTCCAACATGGGAGGAGTGATGGCCCTGTTCTCTGCAACAAAATAGAAAAAAAAAAGATATTGTCAAATATTTAAATGCTGCCATTTATTTAGTCCACTCCAGCTTTGGCTCACTCATTTGCCTCTATCATTTATAAAGGACAAGTTAAAACATGTTTAATTTAAGGACTGGGCAAATTAATCAATGGACACCCAGGCTGCATCATTATCAAAACTTTGGAAAGTTCTGACTAATGTATTTTAATAAATCTGTTAATAGTCAGCTCTGATGGATGACCTCTAGCTCTTATACCATGAGCATCGACAGAACAACCAATAAAAAGGACAAAAGCCCGGTGAATCCATTAAGACTTGTAAATCTCTCCTGCGTAAGGGGTGATATCACCTTGGCAACCCATTCATTTAAATGCAGAAAAATGTATCGACTTGGGTTTTTGAGGTTAATGTAACAGAAGATTTGCCACACAGCTGTTGGCATATATGTAAAATTCATGCATTTACATTGCTTGTACACTGGTAAACAAATACTCTGCAGCATAGTGCGATACATTTGCCAGGCAGATAACATGGTAAAATAAGTCAGCTTAAACCCATAAACATGATAGGTAACCTCTGCTCCTGAGTCCTAATTATAGGTCACTTTTTATAACTTTCATGAAGCAAACTGGCTGTCGGTTCCCATTTGATTTCATTAATGGTGTTCCTGGAAAATGTTTTTTTATTTTACACCAGAGACCCGTTTTAAATGCAGGATGCGGTATTAGATATTGAAATGAAGCGGCCTGTGTTACATCAAAGTGTCACAACTTTCAAAATGATGGAAACACGCAAAAGGAGGCGCTCGTTTCCTGCCAGCAGGGAGCACAGTTAAAGCACCGCACTGTGGGGGATGAATAGTGCAACCTAGCACAAATACAACTCAAAATGTCCTGTCTCCTCGCCGAGTGCCGGTGAACATGTTTTTCCCGGCTGAACATAATTTGGGATGCTCTGTTAAGTGGGTTGTGTAGAGAGAGGGGCGGCGTGGAGGTAGGGTGTGTGTTGGGTGTGTGGAAACCAGAATAACTCGGACGAGTAAATGTGGGGAAATGGAAATTAACGGAGGAACGTTGGCTCGCATTAACTACTGTTAATGTGGTCCTGAGCACGGCTAATGCGAGTCCATAGTTTTACAGCTTATTAGCCAGAGGGATGAGCAGTGTGTAGGCGCTCACTCGCACACGCACGCACACACACACGCACACACACGCACGCACACACACACACACACACACACACGCACACACGCACGCACACGCACACGCAGATGATAGAGAACCTGAAATTAACATATTACGACTGAAACAGTGTGATTTGGTTGTTTTGGCCATTTTGAGGCTGCAGAGCAGGCTGTCAGAATTATGTATTATCAAAGTTGTCATTGTGAGCATGTTGGCAAACAGTTGTCTCACAACATATTGGTGCTTCTGGACCAATATTCGCTCTCCTTGTATTTTAAGATAACTTTATCCAGCACATATCCAATTCACCTGCTAGTCACCACCTTTCTAGGTTCTGTACTGAGCATGTCGTGGATGCGACTTTATTCGAGCTTGTTGCCGACAAGTGGTGATTGTTCACCAAAACAATGAGCTTAAAGATTCTGAAATGCATCTGCAAAGCTGGTTGATGCTTAGCACTTAAATTCAGTATGAAAAAAAATATCAATTAGTGCAACTTTTTAAAAAAGCATTAAAATACGTCAGACAGACAAAAGACCACCTCTGGATTTGGGCTCCTCCTGTGTTAAACAGCTGATAGAATTACTTGTCATTTTTCTGCGGAAGCCTTGAGAAGATTAATGATGGGTATTAAGTCCGCGGCCATGTCATTCTACGGCTATTTGAGTTCCACTGGCCATGAGAAATAATATTATCTTCACAACTTGGAATCTCGCCCGTTCTTTGCCACAGAACAGGTGTAACTTTGCCACCATCCTTCTTTATACGGAAACTGGACTTGATATTATTTAGCTAAATTGGTTAAGCATTTCATTTATTCCATACCAGGCCAATCCCCACCAGGTTGAACATCAGTGCCATCAGGTGTATCCACGAGCTCAGGCTTTAATAGGTTTTTAAGTGTCTGTCATTAATAATAATGCTGTGACACGATGCGCAAGCATTTCATGGTATGTAGGTTTTTGGGGCGCCATCATTAAGCAGGATGGCAGGACGGTCCTCTCTGCTCAGCCAGCGATTGGCTGTTTCCTCTCAGCTTTCAGCCGTCATGCGTCTCCTTCAACGCTTGTCAATCAGCTCGTCTTCTGAGGACTTGGCGTCGTCCCCATGCTGTTCCTCACTTAAGCATGCCATGGACACCTCACAGTCGACTGACGCAGAGGACGTGTTAATGTTTAAAGTGGCAGATAAGAGGCGTCCTGATGCACAGGAATATTCCTCAATCTGATGTTCAAGCCGTTTGTGACACGCAATTTCTCGAGTTCAGTGTTTTGAGTTTGATCTCGCTGGTGAAGTGTGGTGCATAGACTTATGTAAAGACAGACGGCATCACACCAACCCAAGACTGAAGCCAAAAGGTCATGATCACCCTTTTTGCTGAGTATGGTATAGTTCACAACCCTGATCCGCCCATGTTAGCTGATGGGACTTGAGCATAATTTTAAAAAATCAAAGAATGTTTCTGTCACTCTAGGTAGTTATTTTGACGTGTGTCCAACTGTTATTTCCGGATAACTTTGGTTTAAATCAGTTGGACGCTGCAAGCTGCCCTGAGTGAAGCACCGATAGCAGACGAAGCATGTGAACGTCAAGAAGAGATATTGGCCTACCATATCGGTAAATATCTGTGTATCTCAAAGTGTTCTTGCAATTAAGTCAGACAAGGTCCAACAGCTCCCTCCCTCCCCCAATCACTGCACTGCACAGGCTCCTGATGATGTCATCATCACAAGATGGCAGCACTGTCCTGGATTCTTTTGGCTTAATTTTTGTACAGAGGGAAAAGGAGGAGATGCCCTACTTCACATTCAATCCATGGTCCAGATTCATGGCATAAACAATCTCACGTTTGATAATGGTCTTTGTTGCCTTGAATTGTGGCTGCTTGTGATTATTGAAATCTCGAACATACAGTACAGACGGTATGTGTGATACATTACAGTATAAATATCGTATATGACTATAAATATATGAAGCTAAGTCTAAATTTCAAGGATAATACATTCAATTTTGGTATTTAATTGCCCATTAAATGAAGACTTAATATTTCTATGTAACCTAACCGTTTTTATGACAAAACTAAGCAGTCTAGCCCATGCAAAATTTACACATCTAAACACATGTGTTTCCTTGAATAATCACAGCTTAGTCTCCCTGATGTTTATCTGCCAATCAGGAAGGCTTAGCGAATAAGTAAGAAAGGAATTATCCACTTATTGCATGTTGAAACTTAATAAATATGAGTGTATTTGAAACATTACTGTCGCTCTAAATAGCAGTAATAATAAAATTTGTCAAAACACCCACAATAAAGGCTTGAGTCTCCAGAATGTCAGACAGACAGAAAAAAAAGCAATTTACAGCCCCCATGGTATGTTAACTACGATAATTTCATTTATGTTAAGATAGAATAGAATTCAGCCAAAATTTCCAAAAAAAAATGTGCTGCAGTAGCACTTTAACACAATTGCCAATATGACAATAATAACAAGAAGAAACAGAATTATGATTATATTGTGTTTACGTAAAGAGCAAATCATAAACTACCTTTCACATGGACGCATTCCCGCTAAAATAAAGCTTAAACACCCAAATGTAACTAACTGTCAGATCGGCATGTCCTCTCGTCACAAATGACTGACCACAGCTGAAGAATAATGACGGTGAATGATGGCAGAGGCAGTGGAGAGCATCTCCAGCCCTGTTTAATAAGAATCCCAGTCCCATACGACTAAACACCATTCTGATTTACATTTTGACACATCGTGAAACATCATCATTTAGAGTTGCACATGAAACTTTTTGGTCCCGTCGCAGATAAAAAAAACATATTTGGACTTAACGCAAGAAAATAACAGCGAATTCAGTTTAGTAGAAACCAAGTTTTCAGAGGGCTGGGTTTACAAGTCATCTCTACTCACTCGTCTGTTTTATGTTATTGTCATATGTGGGTCACATATTGTTGCACTGCGCAGGTATTCTGTTTTTATTTGATCTTCTTTGCTTTTTCCCCCCCACTTTCTCCTTGTTCTGTTATGTGGTTTTCTCACTCTGCTATCTTTTGGTATCCAAATCTCTACTTTCTCTTCCTTATTTGTTTACACTCCCTCCCCGCCCGCCACACTACAGCCCACCGTTGTATTTGTCCAGTTTGTCGATATTGCACAAACTGCCACATTTGTCCTGAGTCCGCTGTCAGCCACCGAGCAAGGAGCCCAGTTCAAAGTGGGCCCCGTTCAATAACATGGCTTTCCAGTGGAGCCAGTGGTCCCACAATGCACCACCAGCCAAGCTCCCGCTCGGCCAGAGCCGTCATCAGTTGAACCCGCGTTTCATGGTACATCAGAGCTGTCAGTCGACTGAGCCACTGAGAGAAGATACTGGCCAAGTTCTGCGGCGCTGTCTCAAAGCGCAACACACAACCAAACAAAAAAAATAAATAAAAAAAAAACCCGACTCGGCTACAAAGGCGAGCAGCCACAGCAGGGGGAAGCAATAGCTACTTTCACTTTTTCATTGTTAGGCATTTCACTGATGCTGTGAATGCACTGATAAGACAAGCTTAAAGTTTTAGGTCAGCAACATCAAACAGCCAGCAGCACAATAGCAGCGCAATGGAAGCGACATAGTTTTAACCTGAGATGACTGGGCATGGCGCTGGAGTGTTCACTTTCTGCAGCCGCACGGCAACACACTGAAGGCGCGGACGCCCGCGGCGCCGCAGTCCTCTGCAGCTCACCGGCAAACAGCGCCCTGCGACCACCACCACTCCGCTAGTGTTTGTCATCGGTTTGTGGCAGGCCTGCAGCCAATGATTATTTTAATCAAGTAATCGGTTATAATTTCATCCCTTTATTCAGAGAGGGACTGGAAATCCGTCCACGGGTTCAAGTACAGCTACATTATTGAAGTACCTTAACCTTTGATGTTTAATGTATCAGCACGCACATGCATTATCAACAGCAGACGTTCAATCAAAAGGGGTCTCTGTTTCTGCAAATCTGCAGTATAAATTGCTCCTGCTCTGTTCTGCTCGGTGGTCATGGTTACCTCTCCAGACCTGGAACTCCTGTACATCCAGTGTCTTTGTGCAGCACATTTAAACACAGCTCACACTGACCTAGCGCTGTACCAAAAGAACATTAATTTGAAGTATAAACTAAAAAAAAAAAAAAAACATCCATACACTGTATAGTATACCGATCAAGCATAACATCATAACCGCTGCATGTTTACCATAGAATATAATGCAACAGCTCTGCAACGACTTCTCCCTTCAGGAGGAGTTTTATGTTGATTTTTTATTGAATGTGTTTGAGAGAGGTGCTGACATACCGTATATTAATCATTATTATCGGGGCTGTAATTTGTGATGCTGTTGAACTGCACAGGATTATACGAGAGGTGCCCGTAATAATTTGGTCTTCCTCCTCAAAATTAAGGACACTTCTCAGTATAACCCAGTTGTACAAGTAAATAAAAATGTGTCTTTAGCTTTGGCCCACTAGATGTAAATCTCTATCATCTTAGATCTCCAACTTTCATTGGCCAGTGAACGCTGACATTCATTTAAAACGTCTCAAGCTTGTCAATATGGAGCACATGGAAACACCAGCACAAGATGAACTTTTAGAAACTAACATTGTGTTTCCTCATTTAAAAGTGGAACATTATGTGGGATTTTATAATGATTTAAGCTCATTGGGGACTCCAACATCCAACATTATTTGGAAAGGCTGGATCATTACTGTTGTTCTCCCGTGCCATGTTGTTTTTGCCAAGTTTCCGTGTAACACACTTCTCACTTTTGGTTCATGTGAAGTTCTCCCAAATTTTAAACGTTTTAGCGCGGACCCTTTTCTCCGCCGTGTATCCCATGTTTCATTCTTTATCAAAAATGCCAGCTCCGCTCCACCCTCGTCATTCTCTGCACCATGTGACATAAACAGCTCGGCGACACAGCCGCTGACACAATAATCACACAACGCAATGAATCGATGATGAAATTAGTTGCCAACACTTTTGCTAAGTGATTTTTATCAATTTTATCAATTAATTGTGGTGCATGCACCACAAGTTGTGTTGTAATTTCCATTTTTCTTCCTTTAACCTGCCGTAGTTAAATTTTACAAAAAAAAAAGAAATAACATTTTAATGATAATAATCATTATTTATAGACTTCCTTACAACCCAAAGATGTGTTGTTTAGCAGGGAACAGACACACAAAAAAAAAGAAAGAAAAAATACGTTTATAGGGGAAATAATTGCCAGGGGAGAAAGTTATTGATCACCAAAGGCCAAGTGGGTATTCAGAAGTTTTTTTCAATATTTTCTAGTAATTGTGGAGTGCGAATTTCTGCTGAGAGACTTGCAGGGGGTGGTGGCTGCCACAGAGACGGTTCTGTCTGCAAAAGTGCGCAGGGTGTGTGGGGGATGGAGATCTGGCCAGTAACCGGGGACGTGAGACTCCACCAGGGACTGCAAGGGAGAAGAGGGTCAGATGCTGGGGTGCAAGGGCATGGGGGGATCCGTAAATCATGGTGGTTTAGCAATTTATCAGGGCCAAAAAAGCAAAAAAAAAAACAAAACAACCCTGACACATTTATAATACAACCCACACACCGTCATACAGTTGTCTGCATAACTGCTCTTTTCTGACTGGCCGACAACCGCGTACCATGTAATTTGTCTGCCTCTAATCTGCTCCTCTTTGAGCTGTTTACCGCATCTTTCACTAGCACCGAGTGGCAAGCCCTCACTTCCCCACAACAAAAAAAAAAAAAAAAAAATCCAGTTTTGATGCAGCAATAGACATTCTGCAGCCTGTGTGTATTTACTGACCACTCAGAGTCGACTTTGGCGGGTAATCAACATTATAGTATGAAACAATCCAGATGGCTCGCCAGTAACCGGCTAACCGGCCAACAAACAGTAGGAATCTGATTACCTGTTTCAAGCTGCAACTCTCCGCACTCCTCGGAAAGGAGATCGCATCTGCAGCGGTGTTTTGTTGGATGTAGGCTGGGTGCTACAGATGGCTGAAGCCCCTCCCCCGGTCAGACACAGCTGACAGACGGCCTGAAACTATTCACCACTGGCACAGAAAGTTTTTTTTTTTTTTTCTCCATTTCATTTATGCTGCCCCTGCCTCGTTTTCTCCCTTTCAGTCAGTATGTCTCTCTCTATGTCTCTCACCCCCTGTGCCGCTATTTTCCTTATTGCTCCATTGTCGTTCAAACACTTCTTGTTTTCTTATCTTATCTCATCTTATCTGCCCCTCTTCTGTCTCCTAACCACTACTGGCCTGTGTTTCCCAACGTCTTCTGATTTCTCTCTGACAGGCTATAAGTTTGCCCCCCCTTGCTTGTTCACATGTGAGCACACACACGCACGCACGCACGCACGCACACACACACTAACGCACACCTCTCTTTCTGTCCATCTTATCTGGATCTCGACCAGTCTGGCTGTTCTGGCCCGTTTCCTGCCTTCCGTGGGGAACACAGTTGAACCGAG
>CAAKHG010014789.1:78484-90164 GCA_901007715.1 Dactylopterus volitans
GAGGCGCCACACGGATTTTCTCAGGCGCACAGTGCAGATCAGTGATGCTTCTTAAACACAGAGGCTCATTGTAATTTCAAATAAACTTTGTCGGTGAGTTGAGTTGCTGGTCAGTGTGTGTGTGTGTTTGTGCGTGTGTGTTGGGGAGATGAGGTGGTGGGGCGGAAAGGGGGGGAGGTGGGAGGGGGACAGCAGCTGTTTTGACCTGTTGTGACATCTGAAAGCTGCGTATGAATCCTGAGGATGACCTACTTCTTCTCCTTCACATAAGGCACCCCGCTAAAATCCATAAATTAAGGAAATTAACTGATTGGGGCCCCGGGGCCACTTTGTAAGCTATTTAAATCTTTAAATTTACAACATCCCTGCATACGTCATGTAATTGAACTAACTCGGGGCTTGTTTCTTTTAATGAGAAAAAAAATATATCCAGTTTTCCCGCCCTCCGGTCTGCACCTCTGGTAACAGCAAATCTGCGCTGGAGGGGAAGACGAGGGAGCTGCGAGGCGCTCTGAGGTCTAATTATGAAGACTTAAAGGAGAGAGCCTCGCTCTTGCTCTCCCACCAGCGCTGCTGTCAAATATCTCCAGCATATTTAAAAACCCACCGCAGGAACGAGCTGTGTATCTCGTGTATTATTATCATAGTGTCGAAATTGCCTTTAATTCCTTATAAGGTTTTTTTGTTTGTTTGTTTGTTTGTTTTTTGTTTCTTCCCATAAACAATAGAGAGGGTTCCCACATATGGATTGTGTCTTTCCTGGCGGACCAGTAACACGTTCCTACGCTGGTCGGCGCCAAACGTCAAGAAAAGGCGCGCCGCCTCGCTCGGGATGCGGCGACGGAGTCATTAATGGGCTCAATGCTGCATCAATTATTCACAGCTATTTACCAGCAAATAAACAAACATGCAAATAAATAAATAACCATCTCCTTGGTGTGAGCACCTGGTTAACTCCCCCACGCCCCCCTCCCCCTTTCCCGCCCTCTCCCAAATACACCTTCTGCCGGCGCAAAAGTGGCGCAACACTTTAGCGCTCCTCCACGCCGCCTTTATATTCCGGAGAAAAAAAAAAACAATAATCAGTCAGAATCTTATTTTCCAAAAGTCTGGAGGCTGTCTGCTTGCATTTGGGAGTGAGGAGGAGAGTGGTGGCGGCGGGGGGTGGGTGTGTGTGTGTGTGTGGGGGGGGGGGGTGTTCTGGGCAGATATCTCCATCTAAACCCTGCGCTATAATTGAAATGGCGCATTTGGCTGCGGGCAGGTTGTGAGGGCGCTTTTCTGCAGCAGCATGCATGCATGTCCGCGGACGTCATTTGATTTTAATGGCCTGCGGGAAATTTGGCGTTACAACTCCAGACATTAAGGCAAGCGGGAGGGAGGGAGCGAGCGAGGGAGACGGGGAGAGAGAGACAGGGGAGCAGAGGAGGAGAGAGCGCGGGGACGCGGAGGGGAAATCACCGCATGAGAGATATTGGTTCAAGGATACCTATCTCCTCATTTTCCGCATATTCTTTTAGTATTTTTTTTTTTCCATCTGAGACTTTATCAACAAGTTACTTCGCCTATATGAGCTGCCTGAGTTGGGGGGTGCGGGGGGGTGGGCTACTATGGCAGCCCGCCTGGCTTTAAACTTTAAATTCAGACTGGAGCTGGAGCTGGAAATGTGTGCCTACTAGCTGGAACCGCCTGGGGAACTATTACATCAGACGAAATGACAGTGATTAAAATCTGCTTTTTTTTTTCTTTTCTTTTTTTTTTCGCTGTAAATCGCACTGAGCGACTGACAGTTGCCTGTTAGGTCTCCTATTCCCTCTAAAATCACAACTTCACACCGTCAGGGGGACGGTCTGCTTTTGCCGTAAAAAAAAAAAAAGAAAAGAAAGAAAAAAAAAGAAATAAGATAAGTTATTTTATCTGTGCAGTCATAATTTGGGGAGGGAGGAGGGGGGGGGGGGGGGGGGGGGGGGTATCAAGCTTTCTTCCTTGAGAAAATTGCCTGGGTGAGAGAGTGGAGTTGAGCTAATTGTAGCCTAATCCCTGGCCCAGAGGCGCTCGGGCTGCCCGGAGCAAGATTTTTTTTTTCTTTTTCGGCTCTGCTCTGTTATTTAGAGACGGATTATTGGCTTTCTTCTTCTCATAACAAACCACAGGGGCAGTTTCATTTAGGCAAGAAGAAGAAGAAAAAAAAAAAAAAAAAAAGAGAGAAAAGGCGGACAAGAAGCTGAAATACGAAGCAGGACGCCGTCAGGAGCGCATATTTGTACGCGTATCCAAATAAGAGCAGAGAAGGGGAAGGAAACCATCTCATCTATGTTCAAGGTAAGGACGCGTCCTGCGCGCCTCGGTTACAAAGACGCCTGGTGAGCACAGGTCGGAGCAGCCAGCCGCGCAGTTCAGCCTTTAAAGCCACAGAGACGCTTTGCGAAGCATCCCGGTCGCAACCTAGTTGGGTTTTTTTTTTTTTTTCTTTTCCTTTTTCTCCTTTTTTTTTTTTTTTTTTTTTTTTTTTTAAAGCGGGTTTGTGTGGGAATTGAGTGCCAAGACTTTGGGTTTTATTCTCCCGCTGTGGCGTCGCGCCGGAGAGCTGGACGGTTGGTGTAGTTTGTGCCAAAGTCGCGGGGCATCAGGAGCGAAATATTTGAGCTTTTTTCTCCCCTCTTCTTCTTTTTTTTTTTTTTTTTTTTGGAGGGTTAAACAGACAACAGCTGGGACTGACCGCCGGCACGGATTTCCTCCGGACTCCCTACCTACAATGTTTGAAACGGTAGGCTGGAAAATGAACCATGTCACGGAAAACCCAACGTCCGTAACGCAGATGAGACGGTTCGAACGTTCGGCGAGCCGGAGGGTGACGCGATGCCGTCTGAGGCTGTTTGTTTGTTTGTTTGCTTGGTTGCTTGTTTGTTTGTTTTTTTGTTTTTGTTTGTTTGTTTTTTTCTTGTCAAAGTGGGCCGACGACGAAACGCGCGGCGCGCCGCACGTGTGGGCTTTACGCCTCTTTTTTTTTAACTGCAGACCTGGAATAAGACGCCATGTTGAACACATTTGTTAGAATTAAAGGCAGCGAGAGAGAGACTGAGAGAAAGAGAGGGAGAGAGAGAGTGAGAGGGGGAGAGAGAGAGGGAGAGAGAGAGGGAGCGCACGCAGGCTGCTCGCGTGTTTTATCGCCTCACCCGATTCCTCCGAGGAACGCAGATTCATGACGGGCTGTCGCGGCTTTTACGCGGTGGAAATGTGAAATAAGACGCCGGAGTCGCGCGCCAGGTTCGGCGGGGTGGTGGGGTGGCTGATGCGGGGGCGCCACAGAAAGTTGAAGCCTTTATTTATGGTTATTTTGTGTGTGTGTGTGTGTGTGTGTGTGTGTGTGTGTGTGTGTGTGTGTGTGTGTGTGTGTGTGTGTGTGTGTGTGTGTGTGTGTGTGTGTGTGTGTGTGTGGGGCTGCTTATGTGAGCAAAAGCTGGACCACAGTGACGGGTTGTCAACACCGAAGGGAGAAGACATGGTTGTCAGCAGCAACGGCTACTGTCAACACACATGGGGGCACCGAAATGGCTGCGAAGAGCCTCGAGAACATTTCAGCAGCACAGAAGTCAGTTTCACTTCGGTGCATGAAATTTAGTACATGTATATAACATACACAGACATAAAAAAAAAAAATCTCTTGGTGCCATGACCTAAAAAAGCAAGTTATCATTTTTATTTATTTTTCAATTTTGTTTATTTATTTTATTGCTTTTTTTTTTTTTTTTTTTGCTGAAAATGCTGTTAGCTAACAAATTTCTGTTTTGCCATAAAAAGAAAAACCCAGTAAGGACTCACTGGTTCAGTTGCGAATTTCACACATGCCGTGAGCGTCCCAGCCTGGACACATCTACAGGCCTCTGAGTGGCGTCTTAGCCACAGCGCCATCTATGGGCAACCGGAAGTCACTCGTTTCGATGTTCTTCGACGAGCTCCGCCTCCCACAAACTTGCTCGCTGGCTGACACAGACCGGAGTCTCAGCGAGGGGACTCCTGCAGGCTAGTTTGGTTTTTGCGCCACCTAGTGGAAGCAGGAAACTGCACAGGAAGTTGTTTGTCACTGCGCCTCATAACTTCCCGTCCTCCCCGAACCCAAACCGTTTGTTAGGAGTCCCCCCTTGAAGACATTTACAGGGTAAAAATCCATCTATGTCACTGCGCCACCTACTGGCAAAGGGAAATAACATGTTTTGCAATTTGAGCAACAAAACAACAAACAAACAAAAGCAACGCTGTGCTGACCAGAGTTAATATTGAAAATTGTGCTCAAACGGTATTGCCATGGCAACTCAATATGCACCCTGAAACTGTCAAAGAGGGATTTGGGACACTTTTAAGCGCGCAAAAACGTTGGACGCACATGAAAATTGGTTAATTTTTTTCAGTAGAATGGGTGGTAGGCGGTGGGTGGGGCAAGGGTCCTCGTTAGCGCCCCTCCCCCCTTACAAATGGAGCACGTCGCGAGGAGCTAACGGTGCTCGAAAGCGACATCATGACACATCACACAACGCGCCAGGTGGGGCGTTTACCTCCATATTTTATTGATGAAATTCTGCACACTTGTGAGCAATTAATGACTTCGCAACAGGAGGCCATCTACTAGACCACAGCTGTCACACGTTTGGGGGGCGCGGGGGGCCCGATCAGTTCCGCTTGCAGCTTCAATCTACTTCTACAACTTTATTATTCACCTGACGCCCAGGGTTGAAAGTCAAAAGCTCGCCGTCTTTCCCGGTTTGTTTGGAGGGTCGGAAGCCGGGTTTCCAGCCGCAGGGGGGAACGGCACGCTGGGGTCGGGGTGGGGTTCAGGCCGAGCGTCTTCGTCTTCACACAAGACAAAACATCGGAAAACATCAACTTAAAATAACCCCCGGCACTGAGCTTCATCTCCTGGAGCCTCGTCCTGAAGTGTCTTCTGACAAGATCTTTACCGTGCGCGGCATATAAACAAGCCCACTTAGAGTAAATCAGTTAAAGTGCTCTATTTACTAACAAGTGTTGACATGTAAATCGTCGTCCACGTCGCCCGATCCCGTAACAGCTCTCCTCAGCCGAGTGATTTTGGAGGCGAAAATGAATTTGCCTCCGCGTCTCCGATTTTCTCTATTGTGCCATCGCGTATTGTTGACAGTAACGTCAGCAAAAACAGACTATTAAATCGATGAGTGGAAGTGGCACCGGCCCTCCAGCGGCAGGCCCGCATGGATGCCGAACGTGCCCCCCCCCTCCGATCTCAAAGCAGACACGCTAATTGGAGTTCCACTGCCACTGAATTAGAAGTTCATGTTCCCGTTTTTCACTCCAAAGCTCACTTAACACCTGAAAGGGGGGATGGCGCTGAATTTGAGCCGCGAGTGTGACCGCAAGCAGAGCGCCCCTCCACGATGGAGCCGGAGCAGGGAGGGTCCGCAGTTTAGAGTTTCACATAAGAGCTGGGAGAGGGGTAGCAGAAACCCCTCCCACCCCCCCCCCGGGTTTGTGAGCTCGCAGCCGTGTGTGCAAATCTCCGAAAGGTGGATGTTGTGTGAACTGCGGCCTCCCCAACTTGACTTTGCACCTTTCGAAAACTTTCTTTTTTTTTTCTCCCAGCATGCACCTGTCTGCGGATCAGCATCGACGGGGTTTCTAAGCAGCAGAAGAGGTGCACTCGGAGAACGGAGACACACTGAGCTAGAGCGCCGCAGTGGTGAGGAGGGAAAACGCAAATAGTAAATAATGTAATATTTCAAGCCCCTCAAAACATTACTCAAGCTTTCAAGACATTGTTTCAATACCACAAATCAAAGAAGAAAAAAAAAGATTTCTTGTCAGACAATGTAATCATTTCATTTACAGAAGCCCGGAAAATCCCTGCACAGCTCCCATTTGAAAATTAGAGTTAGAGCCATTTGTAGCAATAGAACCTCACCTGAACTTTAAAACTGAACAGCCACTGAATAACCGAAATGTTAATTTAACGCAACGCATGATATAACATCTCATGGACTCTGTCCATATTTCATGGATTTCTGTTTTATGCAGTCGGTCCCGGGCCTCCACACTGAGGTGCAGTTCTCCCAAAACTGAACTAGAACTTCTTCGTGATCTGAGACTCTGCTTAGAGAACCGGACAAAGCAGAAATGGGAGGTGAAGGGCAAACTCAGATCAATACACAGATAAAATACTATAAAGTAGACATCGACTCGCAATTGTTATATGTACATTGATAGGGAAGTTATTCCCAATCCAACAGGTGACAAAGCAGCAAAACGTGAATTCATGGAAAAATAAGTGCATGCACGCGTGCATCATCATTTCTTTTCCATATTATTGTTACTAAACCAGCATAGTTAAATAACAGTTGCAGTAAAATTGCAATCATCACACGATATGATGAAGATACCCGTCACAGCCACTGTATGGCAGTGAGTCGTGTCTGTGCGTGAGTGTCATGTGGTGTGTGTGTGTGTGTGTGTGTGTGGGGTTGGCAGCTGTGTGTATACGGAGGGACGAATGAAGAGCTGCGTGGCGTTCAATGACCTGACGGCGAAGACGCTCATTAACCCCTCAGATAGACGGACAGGCTACTCATTCACATTGGTTTGATGCGGGAACATTAACGTCAGTGGCTCAGAGTCCTGCGTGGCGCCGTACTGGCCTGCGCATGGAAAAAAAATACATGACGGGAACATGGACGTTTTTCATCGCGGGGCCGAGGCGCCACAGCTGCCGCCGCGGTTTCTGTTTCACGTTTGGCGTTGCCTTTGGTGTCAGGCTCGGCTTTAGTCTCGACTCCCGGTTTCAGCAATCTGCCTTTCACTCTGGTTTTGACTGGTCGTAGTTTCACTCACATGATCGTGCCCGGTGTTTGAGTTGAGTAAATCAGGTGAACACACACGCACACACACACACACACGCGCGCACACACACACACACGTTTGTAGGGTGATCTTAGTGAGGGCATTGATCAAAATGATGCATTCCCAAAACCCCTAAACCGTAACCATCACCACTAAGCGCCAAGCCCGGCCCCTTCAAACCCAGTTCTAGCTAAAACCAAGTCCAGACCCTCACCGGCCTCACTTGGATGGTGTGAAACTCGAATTGCTTCTCAAAATGATGTTCTTAATCTCGCTGAAATTCATATTCATATTCAGGTTTTAAAGAGGTTTATGGGCATTGCCAAAGCAAATGCGCAACAAAAGCAACTGAACTGAAGGAGAAAAAGAAAAAAAATGTACATGAGTCTCTCTCTCGCTCTCCCTCTCTCGGTTGTGAAGCCAACAGAGCTCTATCGCCCCCTGGTGGCTGGTTGCGGAAGAGGTGATAAACCCCACCTCCTCTGTGCCAGGGGATTGGGCGCGGGGGGCCAGAACAAATATGAAATTACTCCTCGTGCTTCCCCCCACGGATGGTTTCTGTCACATCAGGTGCTTTGTATCAAGCAAATGTTTGCTCAAGTGCTCATTTTCCTCACAACTTTGGTTTTAAAATAGTCATGCGACGCTATAAAAACAGGGCCGCGACATCATGACTGACTGCGGCTCCGAGTCGAGCAGCAGAAGTCGCAAAGGCTTTGACCGCCTGGAAAGAAGTGTAACATAAACTTTCTATGACCGTTATTGTCTGTATCTGACCATAAAAAATGTTTTTTTAAAGGTTACCACCACTTCTGATTGACATTGTAATTCATTTATTTGAAAAAAAAAAAAAAATTCCAGTAAGAGCTCCAAATTTCCAGTAAGAGCGCTAAAATAATGGGGTTGTTGTTGTTTTTTTACCCTAATGACAAAGGTCTGTTTCTGATTTTTAGCCTTTAATTATAAATAGACATCTACTGGAGGCCGGCAGCAGTTGCACAAGCGAAGGAGCAGAAGCATGAGGGACAAAATAACTTTGTATATACTTCTGAGACCCAGCCTGTTCTCTGAGTATGCCCTCTATAGTGGACATTAGTTTTTGGTCTATTTCTTTTGACCCATTTGAGCTACCATACTAAGTCCTGGCGTGCTCGGTAGAGGACATCCTGGACTTTCCAACCACATCTCATGTGTTTGGGTGGGATGAACAGAACCTGGTTTTCATGCTGAGAAGAAAAAGGCAGGGAAAAAAACCCCCAAATGTTTAGTTTAACTTAGAAAGGTTTGCTAGAAAATGGATGTTCTTGTTTTCTTGTCAGCCTATTTTGATTTTTTAGGTGTTGCTGTTTTTTTGTTTTGCTTTTTTAGGGTAAAAATTCCCAAAAAAATTCTGTCGTCCACCACAGTGGGCATGCTCTCTCTCTCTCTCTCTATATATATATATGTATATATATATATATATATATATCAGCATATTGCCTCTCTCATGCAAAAACAGCCATCCATGAAAAAATATATTGACCAGTGTGTAAAGACTACAGCTCCATCATAAGGGAAACACCACATAAATAGACGTATAAATATGAATCTGGCCGACAGTCCTCTGCCATTCTGTTTTGAAATATCACGACATCCCTGAAAAGGAAAAAAAAAAACATATTCATCACAGCCTGGATACATTGACTTCAAAAGTGATTTTTTTTTTTTTTGTCATCGCTATATAGTTTGAACATCACTGCCTCATTTTGGTTCATAAGCCTCAACTTGAGCCCCATTTCCATGCTGAAAATTACAGCCGCTGTGGCCAAAAGTATTTTTCACTGTTCATCAAAATCAAAGAAAATGGAATTTTCCATCACTGGCCTTCCTTGACGGGGTTGAGCATATTTCTTGCATCGAACACAACAATATTTATTTGCACACTCCAATATCAGCACATCCTGTAACCATGTTTCTATTTATCATACCGATAATATTTGTGTCTGGTACATATTGCTGTTTTAAAGAGGTACTTCACCTCTCATTTCTACTTACTATAGTTTCTATTCATTTGATTTGTTTAGATATTTTCCATATTGGGTCTATTTCTATCTTCTTATTATATTTTGTAATATTCTTTGTTATATTTTGGTACTTTTCCCCCTGATGTTTACAGTATATTTATGCTGGCATGGAGCACCTGTGACCATACATTTCCCCCTTGGATTAATAAGGTATTTCTGATCCTGATAGCAACATGTTCTGAAGAACCTGAAGACAACCAACAACAGAAGATAATGCAGCCATCAACAGTTACGCAAAATGCGAATCATCGTGCACCTAAATACTAAACATTTAACAGCAGAGCTATAAATACTGTGCCGCAAAATTATCTGCAATCTTTTCAACCCCTTAAAAACCATCATCAAAAATATGGTCACACCCGCCCCAAATGAACACGCTTTCATCCCAAATGCACGTACGAGGAATAAATCGAAGGGCTGGATGTTCTAGTATATGAAAATGTGCTTATTTAGCTGATTTATAAGACTAAAATGTAACCTACAGCTTAACAATGAAGGGAAATGCATTGATTCTTTGGTCCCGTCAGTGGTCTTTGAGCAGCATGGATGAGGTCAGCGTCGGCGTCACGGCTGAGAAAATGGCCACGTGGCTTTCACGTCATGTCCAATACACCCGTGTAAAATTTCATATCTTAACACAGATGTTTGTTTTAATGGTTGGTGGTGTTGGTTAAGTGTTTTACAACCCCGTAACCAAAAAAGTCGGGACGCTGCGTAAAAAGAATAGAATGTGACCATCGCCTATTACTATACTGATGAACTGGAAACAGCCAAAGACGACATTTTGAGTGTTTTGAAAATGGCAGGAGTGAATGAACGAATGAATGTGAGGTGGCGACGCAGCGGGGTGCTCGGCGTGGCTGCGTCCCAACTTTTTTTTTTTTTTTTTTTGAAATATTTTTGCTGGCATCCTATTCAAAATGGGCACGTAATTGAAAAATAAAACCAAAACAGTGCCACGGCTTGGTTTCGACATTCGATGCGTTGCCTGGCAGCATTTGGCAAATCATCACTTTCTGTTTCTGTTTACATCATTTTACAGCGTCCCCACCTTTTTTTTTTAAATTATTTTATTTTATTTTTTTTAGAGGGAGACAGGGCTGTAAATAAAGAAGCAATAGACTGCTGGAGCCGAGGATTTGCATGGAGACTGTTTTTCTTTTTTTCTTTTTTTGCAGCGCACCATGGTAAAGAGCTGATATCCCTGTTGCCATGGTTACCACTGTCACATTAATGCAACGCCGAGATTTGGAGCAGTTGTTTGATATTTGCAACGAAAACTACAATGGTGTAAAATCGCAACATGTGTTTGCTTGTTGTTGTTGTTTTTTAAAACGCCCATCGAGACATACAGCGTCTCACAGCTCATTTCTATGAAAAAAAAAAGAGACTTTCCAAGAGTCTCTTTCCTCGTCCGTGCGTCCGTCCGTACGTCTCCTTCACTGTCGCATTCAACAGCAGCGCGGATCACTTTTAAGCAGGGAAAAACAGCGTAATGCACCAGTCGGAGCCCCCGTATTCGCTCTCGGTCGCACTATTTGGCAGAGCCAGGCAGGGGCGTGACGAGGGAGGCGGGGAGCGTCAAGGTGGCGACATTCACGCCGGAAGCGAGCGTGCGCGGCAAAATAAAAAACGGCCGCTTGCGTCATGCGTCTCATATTTATTTCCAGTAGACCTGCTTCTTAGGGTGTGCTTGTGTGTGTGCTTGTGTGTGAACTTGAACAACATTTTTTTAAATAATGGATTCATTTTATTGTGTTTCAAAGTTTGATGAAATCTGAAAACAACATAGCTGCGTTTCTGTTTTGTTTTTCAAGCTAAACAGCTTAAAACTACATTGTTAGCAAACAAGCACTTAGGTTTCTGTGCTGGAAGCTAACGTATCATCATATTCGTCTTCAGGAATATTGAGGAAATATATTTTCTCAATATTGTTATAAATAAAACACGAAGCCAGTTACCTCTCGCTTTGTCATATTAATATTCAGAATATATCGAGACAACAACTGCCCTCGTGTCTGTCGTCATTGTCTGGGCGCGCTCGCCGATGACACTTATTGTGAAAAGCGCGACCGGAAGCGCGGCGCCGCGCCGCGTCGCGCTTCACCTCCCCGCGTTGCGATGGCCGTTGAGTCTGCTGGCCCCCGTGAAGTCGGAACGGTTCCGTGGACCCGACAGCAGGAGGCGAGAACACCGGCCGCGGCCCGCCGCCACCGCCGCGGCTTGCAGTGATCACGGTAGGGGAGCACCGGGGCCGCTCGCGCCCGCCCGCTAGCTCGCCGGACTGCGGCCGAACGACCAAAAACAACACACACACACACACACGCATGCACGCACGCACGCACACGCACACACTGAGCGCTCGTTTTGTCCGAGGCGTTCTCCCGCCGACGGTCGGTCTGGCGGAGGAGGGGCGGGGGTGGGTGGCGGCGGTGGAGGGAAGCGGTCTGCCGCCTTCGCTGCCGTTCCTGCATATGGAGCCGCCGGACGGCCCCCCAACCCCGCCACCCCCCGTCGCCCGAGGCCCCACCCGGGCCCCCGTCTGCGGGTCCGCGCTTGTAAATAATTGTGAGTGGGAATGAGCGAGCAACATGGCTGACGCTGGCCCCCGCGAGCGCCCGCCGCCCGCGGTGGCAGCGCAGACGATGACTATATTTATCATTTCCCCCCGCCGGTGGAGCGGCGCGCGGGCGAAATTAGCGGCTCGGTCCGCCGACAGCTGGGGGGGGGGGGGGGGGGGGGGGAAAACGGGC
>CAAKHG010014790.1:6642-22295 GCA_901007715.1 Dactylopterus volitans
GGGGCGGGGTGGGTGGGGGGGGGGGGGGGGGGGGGGGTTGTAACAATTGCAACTTCTGGCAGCAGAGAGCACCACCAAATCTCCCTCGCTTCCTGGCTTTGTTGACACACTGCAAGTTGCGAGCTTAAATAGAAAAACTCACTTTATATTTTACATTTACTTCAGAACTATTAAATGTATTGGCTCACAGCATGGACCAATCAAACCGAGGAGTCACTGGAGCATGAATTGTAATTATTGGTATGCAGAAATGTGATTCTCCCTGACAGTCAGTTCTGGGTAACAAAAAGCAACAGTTTATCAATGTCTCTTGGCCTTAATCAAAGGTGATAACAGGCAGACGTCATATTAATGTGTAACATAACATATGTACAGTATATGTTTGACAGATATGCTGTACCATTTACTTTGACTGTGCTGATATAATTCAGGCCGGACCGTGAGTGTGATGAACGGGCCAGTTCTGGCTGAGGATAAAGACATTGGACCAAATGCCGTGGTGAAGTACCGTCTGCTGGGAGCCAGGGTGGACCTCTTCACTGTGGATACTGACACTGGTATAACTGCAACTCCTCAACAAGAAGACATGGAAGAGGATAATCAAAATTTGCAGGAGTTGATGTCAGTGCATGTCTGCTCTCCATCTCCAGGAGTTATACTGGTGCGCGAGGGAGCACAGTTGGACCGTGAGGCGTTTCAGGAGCCTCGGGTCGAGCTATTCCTGGTCGGGGAGGACATAGGGGGTTTAAGCAGCAGCGTTCCTCTCACAGTGACAATCCTGGATCAAAATGACAACCATCCCGTTTTCAGCCCTTCGAGTTTCAGTGTGCGACTCCCTGAGAACAGCCCCACTGGTTTGTTTGTTTGCATATGTGACTGAGGAGTATGATTTTCATATAATCATCAGGTTTCAATTGAAAATAAGCATATTCTTTGTACTTACATTGCAGTGTAAGGCACAGCATGTGTGTGTGTTTGTGTCCCCATCACTACCTTGTCTCTTCTAGGTGTGGTGGTGACCCAGCTGTCCGCCACAGATGCAGATTCCGGCTCTAATGGCTGGCTGACCTATCGGTTGGAAAGCGGTGCTCAGGATCGCTTTGTAGTTGACCCGCTCTCTGGCGCTGTTCTGGTTGGCAACACCACCCTTGACAGAGAAGAGCGTGGGTCCTACCGCCTGGTTGTCATGGCAACTGATCGCGGGACACCTCCTATGTCAGGCACAGCCACCCTGACTGTCATCCTGGATGATGTCAATGACTCACGACCCCGTTTTATAGAGCCAGTGACCATGATAAACGTCAATGAGTCCACGCCGCCTGGTGTTGTGGTGGCCACACTGACCGCTGTGGATCCTGATCTGCATCCCCGTCTGGAATATTACATCATCTCAGTGGAGGCAAAGGATGATGGCAACAATCCAGTAGATGGCCTGCAGGAGTCTTTTGGCATTGATTTACACACGGGTTAGACATCTCAGCCTCATTATTATCATGATCTTTTACCAGCGATGGATGATGATGCAAAATTGACTAAACTAACTCGAACTGTCTTGCTAAAATTACAGGTGCAGTTTTTGTACGCAACCCACTCAACAGAGAGCTGGTAGCTACGTTTGAGATCATTGTATCCGTCCATGACAACGCCAGCGACGTTATTGACAAGTCAGGCAGTGTTCCGAACGGTAAGGTCATTTTATAACGCGGAACCTCTCTTCAGTTTCATGCAAACATGTTATTTCAAGTTGTTTGGCTCTCTTCTTCTCCTCAGCGAGACTGACCATTAACGTTTTGGATGTAAATGATAATGCTCCTCGTTTCCGGCCCTTTGGAGTGTCCAACTTCACAGAGAAGATTTTAGAAGGAGCTCAGCCAGGTACAACGCTGCTGTCGGTGTCAGCCGTAGACCCGGATAAAGGGCCCAACGGTCAGGTTATTTACCAGCTGCTCCACTTGCCACGAGGGGGATATGTTAGACTGGAGGACCCTTCCACTGGTATGGCCATTACAACAACATTGTCATGGTTGAACCTATGCTTTTCTTACTTTTGATTGGCGGTGGTAACTGTCATTGTGTTGCATACTTCCCAGGTAAGATTGTAGCTAACCAAACAGTGGATTTTGAGCAAATCCAGTGGCTGAATTTCACGATCCGGGCTCAAGACCATGGCACTCCTCCCAGGATAGCTGAGTTGCCAGTTTATCTGCGCATAGTGGATGTCAATGACAACAACCCGGTCTTCCTCCAACCATCATATCAGGTACCGAAGCAGAATGTTAAGGGTGCTGTTAGTTTAAAAAGAGGGTGTGGCGTTTATATACTGTCCCAAAATATTCTGTCTGGAGGAGCCAAATGTAGGATGTACTAAACATCACTAATCACCAGTTCAGTCATCATTATCTGCAAGATAGCCATTGAAGCATGTCTGAGACAAAGTGTGTGTTTTATGTGTGTTTGTAGGAGCCTGTGTTTGAGAACGTTGACCTGGGCACCACCATAGTACGTGTCAGTGCTTCAGATGCTGATTCTGGCCTCTTTGCTGTTGTTGAGTACAGCCTGGTAGATGGGGAGGGCAAGTTTGGAATCAAACCATCCACTGTGAGTTCAACCCCTCTGTCTTCAGTTTGCAGTCTTCTAGATGCAGTCTTCTGAAAAATGTGAATTAAAATCTCTGACCTTTTTAACAAAACCAGAAATCACATGCATTAAACTTGTTGTAGTGTATTTTGGGTGCTTGTACAAATGATTGCTTGAGATATGACCAAAGGATCTTATAATACGGAGTGGATACTCAAACTGTTGAGCCGCGTGGTCTGTTCTAAACAAACACTTATGTTGCCAAGAATTCCACTGACATGCTCAGTAATATCCCTTTTAGTGAACCCAGCGAAAAGGTGAAAATCTGCCGGCTGATATTTAACCTCCTGAGACCCTGCGTCCTCATATGAGGACATTGTTTTTTTTAAAAACCATGTCTTCCTGTACAAAGATAAACTTTAGTTTTTAAACTTCTTAGGTCCTACTAATCCTAAATATCTAGGAAAAATTAAAAATGCACACCAAGCAAAAGTACGGGCCTCAGGAGGCTCAGGGGTGGTGTGCCCGTCCAGCAGTACTGGATGTCAACATTGAACATCATTATCCTGCCTGGAAAAGAAAGTTTAAACAAAGGACTTGAGTGTTGTAAAGACAATTGAACAATCTGACCCTGATGCACTATTTCGGTCTGAAATTCAAATAAATCTCTTGATATAATCACTCCCAGTCGCTGCTTACACTTTCTTCCTTATCTTTCCTCCTCCTCTGTCTCAGGGAGAAATCTACATCCTCTCTCCTCTGGACAGAGAGACAAAAGACCACTACACTCTAACTGCTGTTGCCCGTGACAACCCTGGCGGCAGCTCCAACAACAGACGAGAGAACTCGGTCCAGGTACAGAATTTAATTGAATTGAACGGAATTCAATTGAACTGAATTTGCACATACACACACTCAATACCATGCCCAGTAGCACATTTTCTATCTGCTGTTTTCAATCTACTGTACGTACAAGATACATCAAACATGCAACTTGAAAGCTATGATGCAATGTTCCAGATTTATATTTCTTGTGTCTGTATGTTGTGATGCTGGAGTAAAGTCACAAATGTTTCGTCGTACACCTAATTAGAATGCAAGCCATATTAACGATAATGTAATACTAAAGGAATTTTAACAATTTATCATCATGTCAATATTATAAGAACAGACATAAGGTGAACATGACAATTGAAAAATAAGCTTGCCCCCTAGTGGACAAATTATATAACGACAACAGGATTTCTAAACATTTCTGTGTCACAGTTTCTTGTTCCAGATCGTCCAACATGACGTTAATATAGGCCAAATATCTGTCAGGCTCCTTCCTGTGTTCTGAGTTTGACCTTTTATAGAAAATGACATTGTTTAAAGAATTTTCTTTTTCTTTTTTATGTAATCATCCTCAAACTTCATCTGCCTGCTGTTACACATTAGGTCTTGGTGACAGTTCTCGACGTCAATGATTATAGGCCACGATTCTCTGAGAGAGTCTTCAACACAAGTGTGTTTGAGAATGAGCCCAGTGGGACGTCTGTGATCACAGTGAAGGCGACTGACCTGGATGAAGGAGAGAATGGCGCGGTCCTCTACAGTATGCTGGGCGCCCATTCAGGTATGAATAAATCTG
This sequence comes from Dactylopterus volitans, assembly GCA_901007715.1. Taxonomy (NCBI): domain Eukaryota; kingdom Metazoa; phylum Chordata; class Actinopteri; order Syngnathiformes; family Dactylopteridae; genus Dactylopterus; species Dactylopterus volitans. The sequence continues at coordinate 10,850 of CAAKHG010014790.1, forward strand.
TTGGAGGTCAATTATTCCTAATGATCTTTGAAAGTTTCATTTTTCACTTTATTAAAAGAAAATGTAAGCTTTCTTAAAGTTTTCCAATGAATGTAAAAAATGCTGATTAAACATGGGAAACATGTAGCCGAGTGACATTCAGCATTTATTCCTAAGCTTAGCCTCTGAACTTTCTCTTTTTAGATGCATTTTCCTTGGATCCAAACACGGGGCTGGTGCGTTCTCGTCGTCTACTCCAGTCTTCTGAGCGTTTCAACTTGACAGTGGTGGCTACAGACCAGGGCCGCCCTCCCCTGTGGGGCACTGCAGACCTGATCATCACGGTCATAGATGTGAATGACAACAGACCTGTATTTGTCAGGCCTGCCAATGGAACCATCATCCATATATCAGAGGTACCATTCTGAATCACATCTGGCAACATTTGTCCCACCTCTTTATGTGATTTCTTTTCAAATTATTTCTGTGGCGTCATTTTATGAATACAGAAAAAAACAATGTGATCCACTTAAATGACACACAAACCATTTGTCCAACTGAAACAATTTAAGTGTCAGTGTGTCAGTCAACCCAGCTAACTGGCGATCAGCTGGGTTCTTCAAAGGTGTTTCTTAGTCATAGGGTGTGGCGGATATTGCACAAATATAACAATAATGATTATTTCCACTTTAGTGGATTGCTAAACTTTGCAGTGATAATTTGTCACATAAATAATGTATGCAGCCATGATGAACATTACGAAGCTCTCATAAACCCACAGTATGCAAGCTGTCCAGTACCAAAGTTAGCAACTCCCTGGTGAATCCAGAAGAGTACATTTCTGCTAAAAATACAAACACAAATATTTCCCTCAGTAAGCAGAGATCCAAAACAAAGCTCAAAGGAGAATGAACTTTAGACTTACAGGAATCAAACCAAAATGGTCCAAACCCATACTAATCCTGACATTTGTTGATACTACAGTATGTGCCATCATTTAATGATAATGCTGTTTCCAGGGACTACACATACTCAAACATTTGCCACATCCGACTGTTTGAAATTCTTGAAACAATGTATTTTACAGTGTACATTTAACCTACAAGTTAATACATTCTTTGCTATCCATGCAGGAGCAGCCACCAGGCCTTCCTGTTTACGAGGTGCATGCGACAGACTCAGACGAGGGAGTTAATGGAGAGGTTCGCTATGCCTTCCTGCAGACTGGTGCAGGCAACAGAGACTGGGAAAACTTCCACATCGATGCCACGTCTGGAGTCATTACAACGACTGTCAAACTGGATCGAGAAAAACAGGCCCTCCACAGCGTGAGTCAGCTTCGTCAATATGTGCACAGTGGCTGAACATATATGCTGATCAGCCATACCATTAAAACCGCTGCATGTTTACCATAGAATATAATGGAATAAATTCTCCCTTCAGGGAGGAGTTCTATGTTGAATTTTTATTGAATCTGTTTGAGGGAGTTGTTGACATATTTTAATGTTTGTTATTGGGACTGTAATTTGTGATGCTGTTGAACTGTACTGGGTTATTCTGAGACGTGTATGAGTAATTTAGGATGCAGTCCACAAAATAAAGTCCCAATAACAATCATTAAAATATGCCAACGCCTCTCTTAACAGATTTAATGTAAAACTCCTGAAGAAAGAAGTTATTTGCAGGGCTGTTACATTGCATTTCATGGTAAACATGCAGTGGTTTTGATGGTATGGCTGATTGGTGTATACTTAAGTGTGCAGGTATTTATGTCTCTAACTTGGTACAAATGCCTCTCTCAGCTTATCATTGTTGCCCGTGACATGGGCCAGCCAGTGCCTTATGAGACCACCCAGCCTCTGCAGGTGGCGCTCTTGGACATTGATGACAACGAACCTGTCTTTCTCAAACCACCAGTGAGTCCGAGGCCATAATGACTGAAACGGAATCAGCTTTATCGGCCATGTATTTGAACACATAAGGCATTTGACTGCAGTTTGACCTTGTTGTCAGTGTGCTTACATAGAAGATGAATCAGGTTGCTATTGTCTGAGTTTGGTCTTCTGAATATATGAGCTGCTGTTAGACAAGGTGTGTTTGTGTGTGACATGCAGCGTGGCAGCCTGGCTTACCAGAAGCTCATGGTGCCTGAGCACTCTCCTCCAGGTACGGTGGTGGGAAACGTGACCAGAGCTGTGGATGCTGATGAAGGCTCCAATGCCATTGTCTACTACTTCATTGCAGGTGATACGATGTCCGACACACATTTGATTTTGCTGTCCATGTTGAAAATGTTATGTAAAGCTTTTTTTTCTATTCGGGAATCCTATTGTGTGACTAGATGAAAGTCCTCTAACTTCAAAAGCTTATGAAAATGAAGACATTGTACAGAGCAAATTCTATTTAAAGCTGATTCTTCTGGTGCTCTACAGTTTATATAGCTGAGTGTAAATCATCCACCTCTTCCTGTAGGAGGAAACAGTGATGGAAACTTTGGCTTGAGTCTAGAAGGAGAGCTGAAATTGTTTAGGGATCTAGATCGGGAGGAGACCCCATTCTACTCCATCATCATCAAGGCTTCCAGCAACAGGAGCTGGACTCCTTCCAGAGGTCAGAGGGCAGCACGGGCCAAAGCCCTGGACCCCGCCCGAGACCCAAGCCTGCTGGAGATCCGGATTGAATTGGAGGACATCAATGACCAGAAACCACGATTTACGAAGGCAGAGTACACAGCAGGTAATCTTCATTCTTGAACATGAGTGTATGCTGGTCGACAAAACTATCTTAACCCTCCGTTTTTGCTTCCTTGTTTCAGGAGTGGCCGCCAATGCCAAAGTGGGCTCAGAGCTAATCAAGGTTGTGGCCATAGATAATGACATTGGCAACAACAGCTTGGTCCATTACCATATTGTCACAATCCGCTACTTCCAGTCACAGAGCAATGGTAGTGAGGACGTTGGCAGCATCTTCACCATCGGTAGGTTTCCTAGTGTACAAATTGTTCCAGTTATCCCGCACAGGAGAGCTTCCTGATCCCAGTGCCCTGCATGATTTGTTGACTCTTTGTACACACCAATGCATCACACATGATAAACTGCTTTATTGTAAAGTTTTGCCTTACCTCATCATTATGTAGTAAATGTTGACTGCACAATGTAATGGCAATAGAATGACACCATCAACATTCAAATCGGTTTCCTACAAGCTTTTTACGATGCAATTCTGCCTGCCAAGGCTCAGTTTACTGCATGTTCTTGCATGCAACACTACTGATCGCTACCACTAGCAGCCAGAAAACAAAGCAGTAACTTCAAAAAAACAAAACAGACTTTTTTTTACCATGGAGTCAAATTCATACTCTGCTGAAAGACAATATCTCTGTCAAATGAAATTGGCAGGACTGACAGATGGCATCATCCGAACCTATGACCTCTTCACGGCCTACAATCCAGGCTATTTTCAGCTGGAAATTTTAGCGTGTGACTTAGCTGGACACAGTACTACCACTAATGTAAATATCTACATCCTACGGGACGACCAGAGGGTCAAGATAGTTTTCAATGAGATCCCTGACTTGGTCCGTGACAACCAGGAGGATTTCATCAATCTGTTGTCCAACATCACTGGAGCCATTGTCAACTTAGACGACATGCAGGTTAGGTTTTTGTTTTGTTTTGTTGCACTTTTCCATTGTGTTTGTGTGGATTCATGTACAGTATCTAACATCTTTGTTTGACCCTGCTTTAATCCAGTTTCATGTGGATAAGAAGGGCAGGGTGAATTACGCGCAGACAGACATGCTGATCCATGTTGTCAACAATCAGACCAACACCATCCTGGATGTTGAAAGGTCTTGTCCTCAACCGACTGCATCAAAAACTACAGCGTGGCACCATCATTTACTCTCAGTGCGAGTAGTAAGATGTCCTTCTGGATTTGCAGAGTGATACAGATGATCGATGAAAACAAGGAGCAGCTGAGGAACCTGTTCAGGAAATACAACGTAGTGGATGTTCAGCCTGCTGTCAGTGACAAACTGCCTGATGATATCTCCACACTACAGGTGTGCAAGGCCGAGACCTCCAGAAAACCAAAGACTGCTATTGGTATTTGCTTGCTTTTAAAAATCTCTCTCTCCCAAAAATGCAGCTAGTCATCATCATCCTAGCTGTGCTGCTGTGCTTGGCGGGAATTTTGTTTGTCACAATGAACTGGCATTATCGCAGAGTGTAAGTATTCTTTAATATGCTTTGACATACTATAAAATTTAATCTGCTCAGTCGTGTGCCATGATTTACTGTTCAGTGACATCAACTGGTTAACCTTCTTATGATGTGTGCGCTCTGGCTTTGCAGACACCAGAGGAAGCTGAAAGCCATCGTTGCAGGATCAACAGGTGAGAAACTTCTGCCAATTGTAGTTTTGCCACCTGCTATCTGTAGCAAGTCTGTTCTCCTTATACAGTTATTTGTTCTCTACCATCCAGGGAACCAGGGTCTGATGGATATCCTGGACATGCCCAACACCAACAAGTACTCCTTTGAGGGGTGAGATAGCAGCTGAATTTTCCCACCGATACATATGCACATTGCACTGAGTTGTTGTAATCTAAACTCTTCTTTTTAGCCTTTGCCCGTTTAAGCCCCATCTCCAGATTGTCCACTGTGATTAATCATTTTACACAGGCCTTTTCAAGAACTGATTTTAGTTTTTGATTTCAGTTCCTTGGACCACTGCAGACCGGGAAATACCCACAATAGCTGCAGTTTTGGAGATGCTCTGACCCAGTCGTCCAGCCATCACAATTTAGCCATTGTCAGAGTCACTCAAACCCTTACGTTTGCCCATTTTTCCTGCTCCTAACACATCAACTTTGAGAACAAAATGTTCACTTTCTGCCCACACACTGACATGTGCCATAATAACCAGATAGTCTCCTTCACTTCACGTGTCAGTGGTCATAATGCTATGGCTGATTGGGCTATATATATATATATATATATATATATATATATATATATATATATATATATATATATATATATATAAAATGCTAAAAGAATAGTTTGCCATCATTGTGAGTTAGCAACAGACACAGGCTAGCTGTTTCTTCCTATAGATTTAATGTCATGCTATGCTAACCATCGTCTGGCTCTAGCTTTGGATCGGTACACGAGAGTTTTAGTAACTTTGTCACCGAATGCACCTTTCATATTTCCAAAAATTTGACTCACTCACGCAACGCTGTTACTCAACAGTAGCAACCGAAAGCGCAACTAAAAATAGGTTAATGTCAAAATCCTGTTCTTGTTTGCTATTTGAACTTTTTCTTCAGCTCATTGTAGTTTTTTTTTCTGTTTGTGTATTTAGGGCTAATCCTGTGTGGTTGGACCCATTTTGTCATAACCTTGAGCTAGCGGCCCAGGCTGACCACGAAGACGATCTGCCTGAGAACCTGAGTGAGATCACTGACCTGTGGAACAGCCCTGCTCGCACTCATGTCAGTACCACCATTTATCTCAGTTAATTTGTATTCCATAGCAGTAAACATTGAGTTTTATATATTATAGTTTACCTCAGGCTTCTACACAAGTATCCTCTGTCTAGGCATCTCTGAGTCACCTCCATTGCACAGATGTACCATCACGGTATTCATAATGGTATTTATTTACAGAGTAATTATTTCTGTGTCTGCCATCTTCGAAGGGTACCTTTGGTCGAGAGCCTCAAGCAAAGCCTGATGATGATCGTTACTTGAGAGCAGCCATTCAGGAGTACGACAACATTGCTAAGCTGGGTCAGATCATGAGGGAGGGGCCTATCAAGGTGAGACACTTTACATGTTAGATTTATACAGGGACAGACACACATCAGCATGTCCACATGCAGCCTAGAAAAACCTGTTTTTCATTGGTCGCGTATGTTCTGCTTCCATCACTCTGGTGTACACCATCAGAAGACAAACCCTAAGACCTTCTCAAGTGTGTCCTGAGAACAATAGGGAGACAGACACCCAGGACTCAAAGATAAGGCTATTGAGCAGCAGCTGCTGAGATAACAGGATAGACATTATTGCTGTGAATTCTCGCTTTTAACCTGATAAACAGTGAGGGTGGTGTGGTAGACTCTGTTTGATCCTAACTGCCATCTTGTCAGGGTTCTCTGCTCAAAGTGGTCCTGGACGACTATCTGAGACTGAAAAAACTCTTTGCAGCCCGACTCGTCAAAGTGTCTACCAGCCAGGGGGATCACTCATCGGTCACTGAGGTGAAGCAGATTCTGCATCTGCTGCTGTGCTGATCCTGTCTGCCAGCACTGGAAAGCAATCTTGCATTCCTTTGTATTTCTCTCTAACATCCTGTTTGCTTCTCTGCTGTCACTCCACCTCAGTGCTCCTGCTATCTGTGCTACCATGAACCAGACTTTGGGTCAAATGGTGTGCATGTACTGTCCAGATTGGCAGAGGGCACAGGCGCACACAGAAACTAATAGCAAAGGAATGTAGGATTGTTCTGATGTGGAAACCTCATCTATGCATTCTTCCAAAATTACTAAACTCTAACATCTGTTCTCTACTGAATCTATTGTCTGACTATATTTCCAAGCTGTTGTCATTACACTAATCGATTAATTCTTTCTCCTGAAACTCTGGGTTTATTTCTTTCCAGCTCTCCTGTCAAATGTGTTTGTCTAATTTCTAGTCATAAAAAAAGCAATTGAGTAAGACACTAGTACCATTATACGAATAACACTGAGTTTTTGCTTATGAAAAGTGAAATTGGAACAAATAATCATAAATGAGTTGCATTTATAGAGCACTTTCTCAAACTTAACAGTAGTCAAAGCAATTTAAATTGCATTATCACTTGTGTAGTCAACAATTCGTACTCATACACTAATGATGGAAGCTTCCGTGCAAGGTGTCAACCTGCTCATCAGGGGCAACTACGGATTATGTGTCTTGCTTCAGGACACTTCCACATAGTCTGTGGGACTGGGGATTGAACGTATAACCTTCCGATTAGGAGATAGGCACTCCACCACCTGAACCACTGTGCCCCTACTCAAGATTTCTTGAAATAAGTTGTTTAAAACAAACCTCTCCACCTTATGGAAATGTTCCTGTGTGACGATTGTGTCATAATGAGATACTTCTCACCAGAGATTGGACAAAAACACTTTCTGCAGTGCATTGTGAAAATGTGTTTTCATTCAACAGCCTCTTTCAGTCTCAAATCATTGTTCATACCTTTTTCTCCTCTCCTGCCCCATCAGCTGATTCAGAGTGACCTGGACGATGATGATGATGAGCGTCTGAGTGTGGGCGGAGGTCGTGGCACTCTCCGCTTCAAACACAAGCTACCCGTGGAGTTGAAGGGTCCTGAGGGTGTGCACGTGGTCCACGGCAGCACAGGTACCCTCCTCACGTCTGATCTCAACAGCCTGCCAGAGGATGACCAGCGGGCTCTGGCACATTCTCTAGAGGCACTGAATGCTGATGGCGGGCTTTATTTAGAGCGCAATGCCCGCACAGAGTCGGCCAAATCCACTCCGATGCACCGTCACAAGGATGGAGACACCCTGTCGGAGAGTCCTCTGGAGATCACAGAGTTATGACTAGCCGAGGCCTCGCTGGTCTGAGCCATATGTGACTCGTGTGTGTCCTTGTGCCTCCACACTGCCATCCAGACCAGCCTGGGAAGGCATGGGGAGGACCTGAGGAGGACCTGAGTGTGTGTAGTCAAGGGACCCTCATCAGACAACCTCAGTGCATCAGTGAAGACAGCCGGTTAAGAGTACATACTCGAAAATGGGATGGATTGAGCCGATTGTTAGCGTCCTTCGAGAGGTTTCTTCATATGGAATGAAAAAACATCCGCGGGACAATTTTGTCTTCAGCAAGACAAAACAAACAGATGTCATCAACTGTCATCCAAAGAACAGAAAGGACGAGCAAGACTGAGCTGCCCTGTGGGAGATGATGCTGAACATTGTAATCAAAAGGTGCCTCATTCTCACTGGTTCTTTTCTAGTCATGCCTGGACTGCACTCACTCAAATAACACAAATGCGCACACTCAAAAAATAAAGCTACACACACCCAGACCAGCGAATGGCCACCAATGAGACACTGAAAAACAAAATAAAACCCTCATGTTTTTGTTTGTTCAAGGTGATGCAATCAGTGAACATGGATCTTTTTTTTTCAACTGAAATAATTTTACCGGGAAATTATAGCTGGAATGTACATGGGGCACCTCTAGGTTGTTTTCTTTCATGTGATGAGGGTGAAGTTTTCACATGACAACCAAGAGGAAGAAGAGCCGTCACTTTCATGCAATTGTTGTCATTCAGTATTGGGAGTAGTTGACGAAGAGTCTTGCCGGATTAATGAGAGAAGAAAAGCCACCAACACTAAAGGGCAGCAGGGAGCATCCAGACCCTGGTCCAGCTCTCCCATCTTCAGCATGTATTTAGTGTGTCATGTCCAAGGAGACATCTCATTGAAAGACTTCTCAAAAGATGAATTAAATTGTGGAGGAGGGATATCGGAGTTAGATGGGAGCCATTGGAAAAAAAAAAATTGTTTGAGATATTTGACATCAAAAGCAGTGTAAGGACAAATACATTAAAGAATAAGTTGTTTTGTAGATATAAAGATGGCATTGTGCCCACTAAGACTTTTCACTGCCACCCAAGGGAGTAAAATAGTCATGCTCAAAATGAGCAACGTTTGCTTTATTTTTTTATTTTATAGAAAATGTGATGGAATTAAAAGATATTTTTGAAGACAAAAATGCTGGTTTACCAAACTAGGTAGGGGATTGTTTTGCTGGATGTCTGTTGGAGTATGTGTAAATTGTTGCTATGGTGACATGGTGTTTTCCTTTCTATGACAACTGATGCTGTTTCTGATGAGTGGTGTGTTTTTAAAATTAATTTTTATATTTCCATTTTGTAAGTTTTTATTTGTCATTACTGTTACCAGCCCTGAGATCTGTGATAATACAAGAAAAGTGCTACAGCCTCTGACCTCAGTCAGTGAGATGACTGGAAAGAAGCCAAACACAATATGGCAACTATTGCTGCAGGATATTAAAGGAGACATTGAGAAAAGTCTGGGAATCTTCAATGACACATAACAGAAATATTTGTCCATTGATGTCCATTGAATAAATTTAAAGTAACATTCTGAGCAAAGTCTATACACTCTAATGTGTGCATAATCCTCAAACTCACGCAATCATCCTAAAATGTATTTCTGATTTCCTTTAACTAGATGTAATTCAATGTAGTTTTTTTTTACATAAATACTGCCATCTAGTGGTTCAAAAGTACAAACGCCGAATACGCTGAATTGTTCGGCACACCACTCCATTTTATTCTTTCCAGGATACATAGAAAAGTTATTCATAGCAGTTTTCGGAAAACGTGAAGCAACTGGCAGAGGACTCGGTTCCGCTTGTTCTCTTCACTGCTGCTGGTCAGTCTCACCGGCTCGTGGCGCTTGTGGTCACAGCACTGGTGGTACTTGCTGGCATCTTCTTCAGGTTCCGATTCAACTGTTGGGAGATGTGAGCAAATCTGAATCACTGACAAAACGGAACTGGCGGCTCCAAGTATAGAGCTCATCTGACAAAGACAGTTGTTATTTTTTTAAAGCAGAATTTATACAACCCGTTTTGAATGCCTTCAAATAATTAACAAATCCAAAATTTTGTAGCTTTATCTGCATCTTGCCAGAGGCGTGACTGATGACTTCTCACCTCCTCAAACTTGTGGATCTGTCTGATAAAGAAGTCTCCGTATCGACGAGCCACTTTAGTATCAGCTATGTGGATCATGTCCTGGGGGAATTAAACAAATCATCACTCAGTAAGACCACACAATCCTGTAAACACAGTTATATCAACTCATCACCACAGGTTTACCCTCCTGTGATGGGCTGGACTCTACCTTGTCAATGTAAAAGTCGACCTCAGAAGCAGACTGAAATTCTCCATCCAGAGCTGAGATGCCGCTGGTCCACACAAGGTTCTTCATCTTGTGTTTGAAGACAAGCAGCTGAATACGGAACTCTTGCTCAGTCATGTCCAGGAATCCTGCCAGCTTGGCCACCGGCATCGTGGTGTACAGCTTTAGGAAACTGGAGAAACATAATAACACTGAGACAAGAAACGGGCACACGAATCAAATGTTCGCTGCACCGAAGCACAAATCCTGCATCCAAAAACACAAACTACCTTGTCAGTCAACCACAATCTTGCCACACACAAAGACACGACTGTCTACCTGCGGATGGTGGAGAGCTGTGCCTGCTGCTGCACCTCCTCTGCAAAGACCTTAAGCTGCTGCTGGAAGGGCTCCTTGTGGTAGTTGGGGTGGACGTTGTCATAGTTTGGCACCACAGGTGACAAAAACTTGGGGCAGGCAAAGCTGAACAACTCCTCAAACACCTGCAGGTCTCTGAGAAGGAAGAGAAGATTCATGACATTATGGCAGGAAAATCCCAACAGCTCTAGAGTCTAACTGTAGCTGGAATGTTTTCATTGTAGTTTAAAGAATCAGAATTATGCTTAAAAAGGAACCCAAATTTTGATGTTGAGTGTTTCATGCCAATCATTATTTAATCAGTTAGGTCAGTAAAAATGTTGTTAATGTCTCAGACAGTGTGGCTAGAGACAAAGAGATGATAGAATATAAAACATTAAATAATTAAAAAAATGTGAAATGCATGACAGTAGACCAAGACAAGCACTAACGCTCAAATTCATTAACTCTAATATGTGATGAGTTTCCTTCTCACCCTTTCTGCATACGCAGCATCTTGTCTCCATACTTCTCCCTGAGCTGGGTGTGGATGCTCTCATCAATGCGCATCGGGTACATGGTGAGGGCAATGGCCAGCAGGCCATGCATCTGCTCATTTTGCTTGTTTATCTAAATGAACAAACAAACACAAAATTTATAATCTCCATTTTAGTATCTAGTGAACTGACACAGGTGATTCTAGGTTGGACATAGGAGGGGATTTAAATCTCTATGCTTGTAATCGACTTAATGCTTATAAAAACTTAATGCTTACTGCTTATAAAAACTGTGAAACTATGCTTTCACTGATATTGATGCAAATTCTTACTGTTTTTGTCTAAAATTGTTTTGCTTTTTACATAGAACAATTTTAATAACTAATATAATTTCTCACAGTTAATTTGAGAAAAAAAAAATCAAAAGAAGCCATGACTGTGGTATCAATAAGGATCACTCATTAAAACATGTTCTATTTGTCGACAACAAAAGAACCTGGGAAGGTTCTTGTGGATGATCCAACGGTGTTTAAACTGAAAATTTGCCTCCCACATTAGACAGGAAGTGCTGCCGTCACTGACCATCTCATATTTGTACGTTGACCTCTGGAACATGTTTCTCGTCCTCTGGATGTAGAGCAGGATGTTGGCAAAGACTCG
>CAAKHG010014790.1:24932-35636 GCA_901007715.1 Dactylopterus volitans
TTTTAACTATAGTCTCGCCCTGAGCAACAGAAAAGATACGCATTTACATGTTATCTCATCACTAGCAAGAGCGATTCCCCGGAGGAGTAAGCTAACTGATGGCTAGCTAACCGGCTACGGCAGGCGATCGCATCGCTGTTATTTCCGAGACCCTTTAAATGTACGCAGGCAAACGTGTACTGACTTCTTCTTCGTCGTGGTAAGACATGACGCGAAAATTAGTCCAAGCTCTTCTGTTACTGGAGTGAAAGGAGGAACAAGTACTCGGCTAGCTGGTCCTGCTTTGACCACGCAGCTGGCGCTAGAGAATCGGAAGGAAGCGGAAGGACGAAAGCGTGACGTGACAAGAGCCAACGCCAGAAGCGGCGTAACTTTGCATTGTGGGAAAACGAGTTTATATGAATGCCTTTGGTCAATAAATGATTATTGATAATATGTTTTTATTTCATCCTCCGCAGAGCAACCGGCCACTTTCACTTTTCATTCTAGGCACATTGTGCGACCTACGCTGACACACGACACTGATGTTTCTGTTTGTTTGTTTCTCGCCCATCTTTGAGACTTAATACATCGTAGTTTACTTTGCCTTGAGGTCGAAGTTGGCTGAAACGCCGCACAGTTCACTGCATATTACGAAAATTAACAGTGTCCTTAAAAATCCGAAATGTAGAAACCAGTGGGAGTGTCGTTGGGTCAATGTGACGTGGCAAAAGAATGCAAAACAATATAAAAAAAAATCAGGCGCTAACAAAAATGCGATCAGCTTTCTGTGAAAACCTGGTAGGCTTTTCGGTTTTTGTTAAACGCGGTGCTTATTGTGTCATTATTATCGCATTGTCAATCATGTTTCCCCGGGGCTTGCACATGGAGCCTTTGTGTCGCCTTCTCCCGGCGTGTGTTGGCAGCCGTTTTAACAGTCACGCAGGTCGTTCTCGAGTGTTTGATGGACTCGGACGTTGGAGCCCCCCGACACGCCGTTTGGTGGCGTTATAGAGTCGTGTTCGGAAAATAAGGAAAGCGATGCCTTAGACTTGTAATCGTAGAATATCCCAAAGAGGAGCGCAGCCCCGAGAACTGCTTAAAGTTTATTTTTTTTCAAAATTTTATAATCCGACTATTATCAGAAGGAACTGTTAAGAGTATTAACCGTATTTTATCGACCTTTTTTTTGCGTTCCCCACTTCATGCATTAGACTTTCTAGCATCTTTCTTTTAGAATATACCTGCCGTCTTGTGACTTTATCGCTCTGGGCTGTAAGTCAGTTTATTCATAGACAACATTTTATTTAGCGCATACATTGACAGAGGCAGTCTGAGACCTGGATGGCAGACTGCGCCCCTTCCTTCTCTGAACACCTCCTCTCCTTGCCAAACGACTCTCGTCGGGTTTTGAAGAAAAACAATTACTTGGTTCTTGTTGAATGAGGAGGAAAAGAAAGAAAAAAAAGGAAAGACACGAATATCTGGCGTGTTTGCCCACGGCACCAGCAACAGTCTTTCAAGACGCACACCTACGTACCTGCCTACCCGCCGACCGGCGAGGGCGCTTGCCTGTATCTGATAAGAGATCCGAGTCCCCCAAGTGTGGAGGGAGGGGGTGTGGAGAGAAGACGGGAGGGAGAAGAGACACCGAGGGAGGGGAAAAGGTCAGGGACGCGGGGGTTTATCACACCGCCAGAAATAAGGAGAGTGTCTACACAAACGGATGGGCAGACCAAACCCAGCAGACCAAGTGAAATAAACCAACTCTCTCTTCCTCACTACTGAGCGCTTTTTTTTTTCTTCTTCTGAAAGGGACTACTAGGGCGATTTAAAACACTTCGACATCTCCCACAGATATTCTTATACTTTGGCGTGGCGCAGGAGACGAAGTGTGAATTCCGGATCCTGAGTTATTTGGAGTTATTATAAGCACGCGAGCGTCAGGATGCGCGTCTGCCCGCTGCTGACCTTCCTCTGTCTGATGTGCGCTGGACGCGCGCAAAAGTTCTCGGCTCTGACGGTAAGGATGCCCCCAAACTCCCGCAATTATTCACATCCTCTAAAAAAAAATGTGTGCGAAAGCCGTCTGGCAGTTGCGCAACCTATGCGCAAACTGTTGCAAAGAGCAAGAGGAACAAAACAGAAATGTAGTTGGGTTTTTTTTTGTTTTTTTTTTGTTTTTGTTTTTTTTAAGACGGTATGGGTATTCGTAATTAATTCCTTTATTGTGGGTTTGTTGTCCTCCAAATAAGATGATTTTTTTTTTTAATTCAAGATAACAGACTCGTGAGATTCACTTGTGTGACGCTTAGATGAACTCCTTCTACCAAGATGAACTCCTTCTACCAGTTAATTGTTGTACGTTATGCGTTGTTGTGCTTTATGTGATGGTTTGTGGAAAAGTTTGCATCATAAAACCTGGTCTCCGTGTACCATCTGGGCTGCATGAACTCTGCGTCCTTGTGTTCCAGGGTCTCTGTGCAGTGTGCCTGAGATGGCAGAGCTGCTGGCCTGCCTGTCAGAATTTCTACCTCTCTGCAGCAACATCCTTGGTCGCTTTAGCTAAATTTACCTGTCTGTCTCATTGTCCTGCTCACTGCTGGTCTTTTGGTACTGTTGGAGCTACTCCTTGGGTGTCAGCAGACTTGCTTCACCTAACCACATGGCATTTTTAAAAAAAAAATTTTTTAGGCGCATGGCAACTGCAGCCAAGCCTCCTTTTCATTTTCTTTACCTTAAATAGCAGAAAGAAAAGTGCAGCTTTACAAGCAGATGTGCTGAATATCATGAACATGATCAAGTACAGGTAGACTGCTGAAGAAGGAGTATTAGGGAGCGGAATGTGCACCGTCGAAGACTCACCCCATTGATTTAGAGGTTGATGTGACAGCTGCCTCCCCCTGCACCATTATTTATAGTCATGGTGAAGATGCCTTAATATCCAATTGGAAACAAATGGCCATGAGTTGTTAACCTGCAGGTGAGGGGTCGGAGATGCTTTGTCCCTGTCGGCACTGTGGAGTTTAGGAATGTGGTAGGAAGTTCTGCAGCAAGCAGATGCTCTCTTAAATTTTCACTGTGATGCACAGCTAGAGAGTCAATGGGCACAAACAGTGGTTGTTTTTTTGCGTTTCGAGTGTTTGTAAAAGTTGATCAAATTAATGCAGGAGGCTCAGAGCAATAGCTATGCGTGGAAGTGTGCTTGTATATCACACATTCGCCATGCTCTGGATACGACTGTCAGAATGAAACTTCTGTATTTCATTACATGTCTGTGTCAGACTCCCCCGCTGTGGTTAATTACAACCTCTTTATTGGAATAGCACATGGAGCACTAGACTTGTACTTTTACAGCGCTTTGTGAATGATTCATGGATTATTGTCCGAATGACACATGAGAGGTTTTAGCTGGTTTCAAGAAAATGTCTCTATGTGATATTGTGTGCATATTTGAGGCTGAACAGGCAGTTAAATATATGGGATATTTGCCCAGGTTATTCATGAGCCTGATTTTTTTTTTCCATGGTTTATGGAAGTATGAAATAGTGCGTGAAAAGATGAGGGCATACAGAGCACCAACTGCCTCTTTGTCAAACCTGCACAAAGACATGTTTAGTATAACATATGGGCTCCATCATCCCCCCCGTGCATTCATAACATTGTGCACCTGCCCAAAGAGACTTTTTATTGTCACATGACTAACAGTGGCCTTTCACACCACCACTCTTTCTTTTGAACATCTTTCACAGCAATTAAATGCCTTTTTCCTTTGATTGAGTTAGTAGCCTCCTGGTTAAAGACCGTCACTTTCTTCCCCTTCCACCATGCTGGAAACTAATGATTCCCTTTGCATCCGAGCTTCCGCGCAGGAAACTCCCGCCAAGGCCATTTAACACGTTTACCTCGGCTCTCAGCTGGGGCCCCCATGACCCTGCGAGGCCGTGGTGTGAGGGGCCTCTTGGGGCGCTGGAAGCAGGGGCCTCCCAGCCCAGAAGGCCCTTATCAGCCTACAATATGCTCTCTGCTGGAGTCTCGCCTCCTCCATACTTCATTCAGTCCCACAATGCTGCAGAGCCAGTGGGAGGTAATAGGATTTGATTTGTATGCCGGTTGGTCTTGGAAAAAAAAAAAAATTCCCTTACACTCCACCCGTCTAGCCTTTCCTCGGATGTCTCTTATTCCTTTGCCAACTGTTCGTGTCATTTGAGCAGATGCAAAAAGCATCTTCCAAGAGAGATCATGCAGAAAAAAAGAAAAGGAGAGAGCAAAGCACAGATGAAGAGAGGCAGAAAGTGAGATACAGCTGACTGGAAGTAGGCAAGGAAAGAATTTGAGCAATAAATAGATTGAGTCACATTATGTGTTCCGTCTTGTATGAGTCTCCTTCGTGATAAATCAGGGAGGGAGCTCGTGCTCCATGTAGCCAATATAATCCATCACTCTCTGCTGTGAGTGGCGATGGTGCTGGCTTGGTGAGGTTGGAATGAGACATCAGGGATTGTCAATGCTCAGCGTTGGCCTCACCCATCCATCACTACAAGCCAAACACACCAAGATCTGCAGCAGACAGCTAGCTACAGCGAGGAGCACACAGGAGGAAGAGGTTGTCAGCACACCATTAGTCTCTGAATCATCTTCCTCTTACTGGCTTTTTACGTCTTATTTGGTGGTGTGCTCCTTGTGGCCAACTCTGAAATAAACACATTTGGATGTCTGATAGTGAATCTGGGTGGTTGAGTTCATGGGTGGCTGAATTCATGGCTAGCTGTGTTCTTCATGCTGTGTTCTTGGAGCTTCATCATAAACTGGACACTCTGCTGTGCGGTGGACAGCGGACACTGAGCAGGATGCTGAGCTGTTGAATGAAACTGTTTGTGTTGTCAGTCTGCTAGCTGGTAGGAGAGGGTATTGATAATGCTTGTGTGGTGTGAGCACTGTGGTGGCCAGTATGGGTTGTTGCGAGGCTGGTAGCCCACCAGCAAAGCATTGCTGCATCAGAGCTTTGTGTGGTCCTTGCAGAAACTGTCCTCCTCACCAGCCTGTCATGCATGCTGGACTGGATGTGAATGGGTGAGGCATGAAGGACATAACTGGACTGTTTGAGGACAGAAACAGAGGAAGGGACGCTGTCAGTCAGATGTTTTTTGGTGTGCCTTCATACCCAATCTGTTCGGTCCATTGAAAACAGACTCAAGTTCAGTTTTCACAGTTAGTGCAGCTGCTACCTCATTTTCAAACGGTGTCATTTGCAGACAGTGATAAGTAACAAGTATTGACCAGGGCGAAGAACAAGCCATGTAGCTGTTCCATTCATTGTGAAATTTGAAAATAGCATTGGGGCAGCATAAGCAAAAAGTTAAAGTAGCATTACTGGGGGGAAAAAACAGTATCACAAAAAATAAGAAAACATAAAATGTGTTTTTTGTCATCCCTCAGATTTATCAAATTTCACGCAACAGACTCTCTGTTGCTGCCTGTCCTATGATCAACACAACAATTAGTTGGTTCCCTTCAACCACTGAAAGTGCGAACATCCGTTCTTTCATATGCGGTTATCCCTAAAAGAGCAATAGCTGTCAGCCTCCACATTTGTAGAAGGAAGACAGTTAAGTGTTGAAATATGGGCACATGGAGTTTTGTCATGCGGCAAAAAGCTCTCCAACATCAGGATTCATTCTTTGCTCTGAGAATGCTTATAGGCACATCTTTTTTAAAACCAAGGGAAAGACTCATAAAAAATGTTTGTTTTGGAAAATTTTCATTCAGTCCAAAACGCTTGTCCTCCCTCAGTCATAGTCCCCTTCTGATGTGTTTGAACGGGCCTGTTTCCTCTGATCCTCTTGGGAGGATTTATGAGTTGACAGAATGGGCTGTAACTCCCCACCCTACTCCCCTGTGGCCCAGGGGGGACACTGCCTTCCCTGCCAACCGTCTTCCAGGTGCAGTGCAGCCCTGCAGCCCTGCTTTTCTCTCAGAAAGCAGGGGGCCACCTCCAAACCCCATCCCTCACTTGATTTGTAAGATGTCAGACACAGCAAATTTCTTTTATTGTAGATCGCCCCACCCATGTCATGAATGTGTCTTTTCTTCTTGTTCTGTATTTTGAACACGCCAAATAAATGTGTATGGTTTAATTTATCAATAAAGGGGGTCGTGACTCTCAGCTTTGTGCCAGCGATTCATGAATCTCATTCAGTTTGTGCAAATATTTTCATTTCAAGTGAAGACAAAAAGAACCTTGAGACCTGCACCTGCATCAGCATTGCTATATCAGCTTTTTTTAGTTTCTGCTCAAAAACCTGGTAATAAGTGGTCATTATTCCCATCAACTGAATGCATCACGCAAACTTCATGAAAACTAAACTCACACACTGTAGCAACACAAAGCTCCCTGACAGCTATTTTATTCATCCACTCTATCATTCACTGTCTTTTCATTCATTGTAGCAGTCACAGCATGTTCGACACACACGCACGCACGCACACACACACACACACACACACACACACACACACACACACCACCAACGCCCCATTGTGTGGCCTAGTGAGGGGGTTTCACCACGGTGGCAGATACAATGGTGGCATTTACACAGGTGATCTCAGCAAGGAGTCTACGTTGTCTACATCCTCAGGAGCAACTCCAGGTGCAGGTGTTCGGCACAGACAAAGAAAAAAGGACGTGTCAGTCAAATCTTCATGAGCCTTTTGGACAAAGGCAAAGCGTGACTCTTCCCTCACAGTCTTATAATGACACTGTCTGCTGTAAATTCTTAGAGACCTCTGAGACATTTGAAACTGAAGTTTGCTTGACTTTTGCAACTGTGACTCCATGTGTTGAAAGTTTTTTCGAGGCTCTAACCCCAAAACTTCATAAACCCCTCCAGAGTTTAGCTTTGGATTTCATACTCTGTTGATATGTTCCATGCGTATAGAAACATCTAACAACTGTTTTCTCAGCTTATCACCTACTTTCTCACTTCTGTAGTTCCTACGGGTGGATCAGGATAAGGAGTGTAACATGGAATGCACTGGAGCTCCTCGCAAACCCCTGTGTGCCTCTGATGGCAGGACCTTCACGTCTCGCTGCGAGTTCCTTCGAGCCAAGTGCCGCGACCCCCAGCTGGAGGTCATCCGAGGGCCATGCAAAGGTCAGGTCATGAGTCACGCTTCAGCACCGCCTGATGCTCTCAAATGTGCAAACGGGTCACAGTAGAAACTTCTGGGTTAAATTCATTTCAGCATAATTGATTCTTTGAGTGCTGGGAGGACGAGTGGGGTTGACATGGTAAGAGTGGGTGGGAGGGTTTCTGCCTTGCCTCATTGGAAGTGATGAAGGAAATGTTTCTTTTCTTTTCAGGAGGAAGTATTTTTGTATTTCATTTTTTCTTTCCACAGACTTACAAGACATACCGAAGGCAAAGCCTAGTGATACTAACAAGTTCCTCACTGACTTGAAATGGCCCCTGAAATTAAATGAATTATTCAGAAGCGAAGGCATTTGAATGGAATAGCTTGACAAGAATTAATGATCTCATTTTCATCATACTAGATGTAAAGCTGTACATTTGTGACGAATGGAGGACTGGAGATGAAAAGCAAAAGGGGAAGGAGAGCCAGTGGGGTCAGGCAGCTCACAGACGCCTTCATTGTTTCTCAGTGTTGGACGCAAGAGCCCTCACATCATAATGCGGCAGCGCTGAACGCCCTCCCTGCTGCTAGTCCATACTGCTAGTTCATCAGACTGGGGACAATTCCTTATTCTTGCACATTACAATATTAGATTACTAATGCAGATAGCATGAGTGAAAGGGTTTGTTAAAAAAAAAAAAGTCTTTATGATGGCAAAGCATTCCACAATTTTATACCCGTACTGCATCTCTATGGCAACATCTCTAAGCAGACATCTGGATGTGGTGGACAGCGCCAGGACACAGAAAAGAGGATTCCAGCTAGGAAGCTGAAAGGGACAAGAGTGCATGAAAGTCGTATTGTATGTGTCAATAACATTGAGTCTATACGAGTTCTGGCCCCCCTCTGCTTCTGGATGGCCTCGGTGAAAGACACAGCAGCCACAGCCGAGTCAGCAGTCGAAATAAACCAGAGGGCTGGTTGGGCCTAAAAGCACAGAAATGGTATTGTGTTTAAGGATGGTGAGACTGGCACCACATTTGTTTTCTATCACTGTGCTCTGATGATTCAAGTGTCCTGTCATTTTTTCCAGTCAGCTATTTGGTTGGAGCCCCCTGGAGTAAGGACGATGGTTTGGGGTTTTTCCAGTTGAGCTAACTTTAGAGCTCCTTAACTCACTGTTTTCCTCAATCTGGAACATTCAACATCTTGCCACTTCTCCCTGCTAGTGACACATACACATATACAATAGACAGGGATAAACTAGTGTACATTCCCCTGCATGTTACAAATGGGCAATCTTGTGTATGGCCTGCCAGCAACATGTAGTGCCCTGACCTCACTGTTGGGCGTTTTAAAGCTTAGCATGAGTGATTGTTTTAATGTGATTTGAACCTGCCAGCAAGACGGGTAATGTGCGGTCGCTGATATGTCAGACCAAGTTGCCTTCCAAGCTGTTGCTGAGACAGCTGGTGGTGTGGGCTACAGGTGAGATAAAGCAGCTGCTGGGAGCCAAGATAACCCTCAGCAGCCGGGTGCAGGGGGGGGGGTCCAGCGTCCATCAGTCTGACGGACAGATGTGAAAAGACTTGAGGTGCACACAGGTGAAAAGTTGTCGACCCACATTTCTATCGACAAACACGTGGAGGAGAGTTCAGGCTGAACTGAAGAGACAGAGGAAGAGAGACATTAAGGAAGGGTCGGGTTTTCCCTGTGCATCAGCCCTTTTCTTGGGTGACTGGAATGTTCTACAGTAATGGCTTTACCACCAGGCACAGTGCAGGCCTGCCTGAAGTGCTCCTAAAAAGACCGGGGATGTTGGTTCTATTCCCAGCCACACAAGTATCTGCAGCTTCCGAAAAGTCTAGAATTGTTTCCCCTCTGCCTCTCTCCCTCCTCCCAGCAGCTCGCTTTAATTCTTCATCATCCGTGATATTCACCATCTTCCCCTGTCTCTTTCAGTATGTCGGTTTTGTAGCTGTGCAGCATAAGAAAATAGTTGAGCTGAGGGCTGAATCGTGGTTTTCTGTGATGTGTAGTGATTCTGGTGATTTGTGGTATTCCTCAGATACATCCAGATGTGTAGCAGAGAAGAAATACACAGAACAGCAGGCAAAGAAGCTCTTCCCACAGGTCTTTGTGCCCGTATGCAACCCTGATGGCACATATAGTGAGGTAACACAAAACGCAACTCTGTCTTGAATATGAGGGAGAGCTGGGAGCAAAGTCATTCTGTCACACAAAGAATTCCTTTTCCATTGCACAAATCCATCTGTTTTCTTGCCTGAACTTGAAATGGTTATAGTTTCTTTGCATTTCATTCTTACAGATGCAAAATATGGTTTAGTGTGTCCTGAGAGTGGGATCTTTATGTGCTTACAGGTTCAGTGCCACAGCTACACTGGATACTGTTGGTGTGTCACCCCCAATGGCCGACCCATCAGTGGCTCAGCAGTGGCTAACAAAAAACCTCGATGCCAAGGTGGGTACAATCCCATCGATTTACAAAAAGCTTTCATCATTTATATGACATGTGAACTGTATTTGCCGTTAAATGCACTTTAATAGGCATATGATGTTGTGATGGTCATTGACTGCAGACTGACGGCTGTCCTGAAGATTGTGTGTTGCTTAAGGCATGGGGCTGCAATGTAAATAATCCAGTTGTAAATCCCTACAGAGTTGAGCAACAAAGTTAAACTGTATGGAATGTAAGTGTTCCTGGAGGATGGCGTCTGCCAAACAATCAAATAACCAATGCCACATGTCCCGCTGTGCCTTCCTTATGGGCTGCCTTGAGAGTCGCTGCTGTTTCAATTAGAGAAAGCTCCAGAAATAGTAGCAGAGGTTGTATCAGTGCCATCTGTGTTGTAACTGTTCATTTTTATGAAGAAAATTAAATTAAAATGCATTTCCATCCTAATCCAGCATGCTAGCGACTGTACATGCTGTACATTAGTGATATTTGAAAATAAAAAAAGCTGAATTTTCCACACCTTATTTCAGTCTAGCAGCTGTTCATTCTTGCCAAAGATGAGCATAACGTGGGTGTAATATGTTGAAGTCTTCATGAGTTTCCATCTCAAAACTTTTCAGGATCAAAACAAGAGAGAGCTACCACAAGAGAGCCAGGGAAAGCAGGTGAGAATTCAATTTAAAAATCTCTCCCATGGCAAACTGGCTCCTTTCTATGTTTGTGTGCTTGGTGTTTGTCCATGTGTTTACCCACTGAAGCGTGTTTTCTTTTGCATCTCTGTGTCTGTTTGCCTGTGTAAGAGATGTGTAGGGTGAGTCACCTGTTAAGGCTTGCCTGTCTGATATTCTGTCAATTTGAAGTGAGAGCAGCCCGAAGGCTGTTATAAAAGCATCTGTTATTGAGTACCAACTCTTGAGGAGAGAGGCAGAGGTGAGCTTTAATGCACACCGGGAGCAACTACGGTGCCTGTAACTGCCTGTTGGGTTAGCCAGGCATCCAAAATGGCTGGGGAGCAGTGATTTGTCATAACCTCTTCTTCTCTAACTTCATCACTCTTGGTCATTTCTTTTTCAGCTACAATGTCATAAGATACAAGGAAATAATCACACTTTATC
>CAAKHG010014791.1:0-16548 GCA_901007715.1 Dactylopterus volitans
TTTGATTTAAAACCTTTTTTTCCACTTCATGCCGGTGTGCCGGTCATGGAGGATACAACCAAGGAGGAGGAGTAAGAGGGGTGTATCACTCCGTGCGTGCGTGTGTGTGTGTGTGTGTGTGTGTGTGTGTGTGTGTGTGTGTGTGTGTGTGTGTGTGTGTGTGTGTGCGTGTGTGTGCGTATGTGCATTTGCATTGTTTGTGAGGCACAAACACCCACATGTGAACGTTCAGAATGGGTTGAAGTTCAGAGCTATGCAGGGCCCTCACTGAGTCCTCCTTTGAGATGTACATACAATGTGAAGGTCTGAAGTGATTTTTGTTAAATTCTATATTTTATCGCTTTTGTAGACATTTTGTTGTGGGAAGAAAAAAAAATAAAAGAAATTTTATGGGTGCATTTCTGACTCATTTTTCTGTCTCACACATTTTTGTTTTAGCCCAACATAGAATACTTTTAATTAATAAAATCATAATGCATATGATTATTACAACAGTCACCATAATGTTCTCTACATAAAAATGTTTATTCACAAATTCAAATTACTAACACTGATTGATGAAATACAAGTTAGATAAGATTATTCCTTCTCAAAATGTAGACTAGAATAGAGAGAACAGAATATATCGGCATCCGTGCTAGACAATAGAGTACTGGTGCTCATATTAAGACTCTAGATGCAGGACACCAAGACCCTATTTTATGACAGCATGTGTGTGCATGTGACTGTGTTTTGGCAGATTTGTCTCTCCATGAATTGTTAAAGGTGGATGTGTCGTCTTTTCCCTACTTCCTGGGTCAAAGGTTGCATCCCGGTTTCAATTGTACTCTCCATCTTCAGTGGGCTGTGCCTTGGTGCGGTTCAGGCATCTGTCCGGATGCCTCCTTAAATCTGAACAACAGAAACATCAGTAAGCGACATGTCGCTCCAATAACACAGTCATTACCACAAGAAAGAGAATACTGACAGGCTTGGGAGGAAGTCCATGCATCAGCATGAATAATTTGGTTTGATTTGTTGGAAAAATCTTGGAGAGGACACAAGAAGAGGAAGAGGAAACACAACGCACCTTTGAAATATCAAAACAACAGTGTCTGAATGTTTGTGTGTTTGCTTGCAGGGCTTGTTTGTTTATGAGCACAGTTTCTTTCCGAGCAGTTATCCTCTAGATGCTGGTATCGTGTCTACCCAGAGACGTTAATTAATAGCTAATCAAAGCTAAAGTCTCAGCAGCACATCGCCAGCACAAAGACATGATTAATACGTAATCAAAGGCCATGCAGCACAACGCACAAAGCCGGGCCCACCCACATGCCTCCAACACTACTGTTGTTATAGAAATAAACGAACACTCGCGGCTTAAT
Organism: Dactylopterus volitans; assembly: GCA_901007715.1. Lineage (NCBI taxonomy): Eukaryota > Metazoa > Chordata > Actinopteri > Syngnathiformes > Dactylopteridae > Dactylopterus > Dactylopterus volitans. The sequence goes on from CAAKHG010014791.1 coordinate 1,365, forward strand.
TAGTTGGCTGGTGGTGTGTGTTGCCTTCATTTCAAGTTTAAGGAGATTAATCTCAGAGCCAATGTTGGCCTCCTGAGTGACGACACAGAGGTGACATACTAAAACATGCATACATACACACAAGCACGAGAAAACATAATTGATGAAAAAAAAGCCTGTTTACACACTCATTTATCGAAAAATACGGTACCACAACGCATGGACAAATTCTTTCTTAGCCTTTCTACAATGATTCTGTATATTTCTGACCTGCAAGGCCCAGTCTGCGGCAGCAGGCATTGCACGAGTGCTTTTGCAGGAAGCCATTGATGGCAGCATCTCCTAAGTTATCAGGGCCAAAAAGCATCTCGCTCCTGCTCCCACTGCACAAGAGAAAGTATTAGTCACAAGTCAATACACAGATGAGAGTTTTTAAACGAGGGGTGAAGTGATCTCTGGAACCAGATGTCATCAATGTGGCTACTTTTTGTCTTGGTGTACCTTTGGTCATCTGCCATAATGATGGTTGGATCAGTCAGCTCTTCACCTACTCCTTTAGAAAACAAATATATAAGTTGACAGAGAAAGAATGAACTGATTAGCGACTTACGTATGCATTAATAAAACATGTACGTCACAAACATATACACTTTAATGAAACTCACCTTGTATATCAAGCACCAGCAGCTCTCTGCATGAGTACTCGTAAGTCCAGTGGGAAAACGCTAAGAGCATTTCTTCCAGTGAACAGAGGGGGGCGATCTCTTCTCCTGTGTTGTTGTTGTACTTCCTGAAGTTACCGGACATGTTCCTTTCAATAGTCAGCCATTGGCCATTTGAATGCCAAAGTACCAGCGATACATCTAGAAATCTGGTGGAGCAAAAAGACAACTACTGAATGAAGACAACTACAGATGAACATACAAGAGAAAACACACACGCACCTTGGTGAGTGGTGCAAGTCAGCAGGTTTGACATGGTTGAACACTTGCATCATCTTCTCGGCCGCCCTCTGCTGCTGGATCTCCTTCAGGGATGACAAACATAAATGGATCATTAACTTGAAGCTTTGAAAATTGAAAATTATTTCTTTCCAAATATAGAGTGCTCCTCTTAGTGTCAACTTTAGTTAATCAGATGGTTAGTTAGTTTGCCTTTTAGAAGACACACTGCAATGCATGTTTTCATACCACTTATAAAGCAAAAACATTGATACAAATCAAAATTTCCACCAATATTCAATCAAATCCGCAAATTTCCAATCTAAGAAGCACATTTATCTGCTACTTTGCCACTTACCCTCAAACAAAGCTGCAGCGCTGTGCTACCATGGAAATACTTCTGCCAGGCACGAACCACTTCCGGCCTGAAGGCTTTGACCACATATATTAGACCAGGTCTGAGCACTTCCCTTTCTGCCCAGGTACACAGCACTCTGCATCCCTGCCGGAGACCCCCATCCAGAGAGCCCTCTTCGCTGGAGAGGGGCTGAAGCATGGCAGAGAGGCCTTGAGACGACCAGGAGGATATCGTGCTTGGTTCAGGGTCAGCATCAGAGGACATTTCCTCTAAAGAGTAGATGCTCACCTCTTCACCTCCTGCAGAAAATAAGTAAAAACAGTATATTAATGGAAAAAAATAATGAGCCTTCATGCTTTGCAAAGTTAAACTGTGGTTAAAAAAAAGAAATAAGTTGAAACTTATTCTGATCAAAAATAGTACCCAGAATGGAAACAGGAGTGAAGGGGATTGTGTGTGCCAGTCTCATAAGGTTGTTTCTCTCCATGGCTGTTAACACACAAAAATAACACAATCAAAACTATCTGTGGCCTAAAATGCATTGAATGATGGAATCCCAGAATCACTGATGACTGTGTGAACACAGCAGGTGATTCCTGGTTAGGAAAAGGCTTTGGATGGCTGCATGAAAAGGTGCATGCACCAAAAGGTGCAAATAGTACATTTAATCAAACATATACATTTTAGCATGATTTATTAATACCTGAGTAATGTGGATACAAATTATCAGTGGACTGGATTGAGGAGCTCTTGGCTGCAACAAAACACAACAAAACATTAAATCTCTAGATGATAAACAAACAACACAAAAATATCGATATGTTCAGAAATACCTTCGGGGGTCATGCCACTCTGTAAACTGCAGCAGAGACATAATGAAGATAAATCTAAGTAATTATTGCAATCTTAAGGTGTTTTGAAACTCATGACCATCAAAGCAGGCCAAAACAAAGGCAGACTTACGAAGATCTGCGGCTCATGGATCTGGCCCGGCTGCTCCATGCTGAATGAGTGAGGCTACACGCATCCTAAAGGCCAGAGCCAAGATAATTAGACCAACCGCTAAGATGAATTACACCCATAATTTTTTTTCTATTTCCCTAACACGACAACATAATCACAATCAACTATCAATGATAATGACATGCTGATCTACCTGGTGGGAAAACACTTGCTTCTGCGGCAAATCCATGGGCTCAAAATCTAAGTATAAACACAACAGTGAAATCATTAAACCATTAAATCAAATTCAAAATAATCATCCATGCTCTATTATGACAAATCTCTCATTTTCCACTTCTTTGTGCTACTACTGACAGCTGAAATTATAATGAAGTCAATTTAAAAAGCAAAGCAGGTCCATACTCAGCTGACTGAGGCTAGTTGACGCTGAGCAACATTTCAGTTCTCCTCTCAACCTCTGGCGCCTTCTCCAGCAGGCATCAGACAAATGTGACTGCATGGTTACCTATTTTTAATTCAGTCATAAAGAGATGGAAAATGTTAAGGAGAGTAGACAAATGGTTAATTGTATAGCAAAAGGTAAATTGATCAGCTGATTTTCAGTTTTATGATTAGTGCATGACTGAACCATCCTGGAGAGATGTCACAGTAATGAAAAAGTAGAAATGGGTTACACTGTTTGGATTGCTTTCTTGTATCTTGACTGTCTTCCTGTTTTGGATTCTTCTTCTGCCGTCTAAGACTTGGGCAAAGTCAGAGGATTTGGACCACTCTGCAAAAACAAGGACACACTGATTTAAAATAGACTTAGGGGCCTAGCTGCACTCTAAAACACTAAAACAGTTTTATTAGACATGAAAACACAGATGTACACTAAATATTGATGCTGACGATCGTGAACAGTCATTAAACTACAACAATACCTCTGCTCCTGCAGCTCTGTAATGAAGTGTCATCTCTAAAGCTCCTCTTTGAACTCTCTTTGGTCATTGCTTTGTTAAGGTAAGGAAATGATCCCCTCCGTGGACTGAGGGAAGCCCCAGAGAACGTCATGTTCTCCACACTGGATGACAGAGACCTGCAGTGGCCGTAGGAGCGGTCTTTTGACAGACATGCCCACCTGTGGGATTTCACTGCTCTTCCAAATTGGCTGGCAGATCTTGAGGAGCCACTTGGTTGGCTTTCATCCTCACAAAAGGCAGGATTTGATAACCCCTCGCAGACATCTCGAGGGTCAGAAAGAAGGACAGCATTGCTGGAAGCTCTGGACATTTCTAGATTGGCCAACTGTTCTTGTGTTCTCTCCTCCACTAGCTCCTCATCTTCGTCAGGTCCATCATCTCCCTCTTCCTCCTCTTCCATGGATGTCTCCTCCTGAGGTGGGGTGGGGTGCAGATGGAGATCATATGCCCAGGGTTTATAATGTGATGACTCTAGTGCTCTGTCACTAGCCCTGAGAGAAAGAGGAGACCCACACCGGGATGGTCCACATGACTGACAGGGCATCTGATCCCTAGAGTCACTGAAATGACCTCCACCTCCAAGAGGGTGTGAAAAGGAAGCATGGGATGCATATCGAGATACACTCTGCCACAGCTCACTGGGGGGATGAGCACTGGCAAACTGTGTTTCCTAAATAAAACAGAGAATATCTGTTGAAATATATTTCTTAACCCTTGCAAGATAACGTCAGCAACCACCAACTCAAGCCACACACCCAACAACAACCACATTTCGCTTTCATTTATTTTTTTCACAGGCGAAATAATAACATGAAACAAAAAGTATTAAAAGAACAATTTTCAAATGCTATACCTCCTTGGCGTGTCCTTCTTCTCCCACTTCAGTATGTCCTTGTCTACCTCCACTGCTTCCCCCGGCTGCCATGTAGCACTCCTGTGATGCCAGTCTGCTCGCCATGGGAGTGTAGCCCTTCAGCAGTGAGGGCGGAGTACTTTTACACGGCTTGGCCATCAGTCGTCTCAAATTAAGTACATCACAGTCTGCTCCACCTCTGTGCAGGAGGGTCCAGCTGTGAGGGAGGATGTGTTGGGATGCCGTGACGGGTCGGCATTGAGCCAAGCGGGCTTCTTCCTGATGTAAGCTGTCAGAGGCAGATAGCAGGGTCAGAGTGTCCACGGCCTGCACCGAAAGGTCTTGTAGTTGACCCAGTTGACAATCCAGCTTTGCAAGGCTGTCCTGAATGAAGTCGACCTTCTCGGAGACCTCACCCGCCATCATGCACATCTCCCCTGCTCTGGTGAACACAAAAGTCACATGCCTCATTTTAATGATCATGCTGCACGTTTTTTTTGTTCTGGCCAAGACTAACAGCTCAATACTTGCCACAGTGACTGTTTCATAAAGGCACATGTAAAATGAGCAATTTTTCATCGAGCAAACAGGCGGATGAGTAAAGCATGCGATACAAGGAAAGCAAAATAACACACATCGAAACAAAAATGTACACCTACTTACCGAAGACTGAACAGATTTAATCATTGCAAAGACCATTCTTCTTGAAAAATTCACTGTGAATTATCTGAATCATATCAAAAAAATAAGTCTCTGAGAATTAGCAGCCATCTCACGGGTGACACAAATAAAATCCACTCACATTGCATATCATTTCTAAAATACAATGTGATAAGAGAATATGATGAGAGGAGGAGCCAAGGTGAGGCAGATGTCTCACCTTCCATTTAGCTCTAAGGAAATATAACCACTTTAATAGTAACGTGAAAATCAATGACAAGGTAACAAATCACATAATTTCGTCAGTGGAATCATATAGAGACTTAATATTTCCAGCACTAACATCATCCTAAGTCAAGGCTAAAGTGAAAGACGCAAACTGGGAAGTGTCCCTTTAATTCCAGATCCAACACTTGTGTCTTAAATGATTTGAATAACAACATGAATCCAACCTCTCAGCTGTGACTCTGATCCTGTTAGTCTGACTGCTGTGGAGACCATCCCTCTTCTCATGGAAGTAGGCCTGTACACATTGCTCCTCAAATTCATGGAGCTTCTTCCTGTCGTCCTGGCCTAGGTAGAGCTCTGGTGAGCAAAGGCAAGACAGAGGAAACGACTTTAGTGCTGAAAACATACTGTGAACAGACTCATTAGGTGTATATAGGTATCTGCTGCTTGTGCTGTATCAACACACTGCAGTACTCACTAAGTCCAGAGCCTCTCTCCTCCTGCTCAGCATCACCTCTAAGTTTCCTGTAGATGGCTCCCATAGCCAGGGTCATGTGACTGAGCAGGATAAGGGGCGGAGGCAGCCATGGTCTATCCTGATAAGTCATTATGTAGCGATAGCGGTTGTACTTCCACAACTTATTGGATGTTGATGCCATGTCAAAGTAGATGTTGCTGTCAATGCAATGATGACACATGGTTACATACAAGGGGTCTCTTTTGGGGTCTTTGTTGAGCTTAAAGCTGGACATTAATTTGCAGAGGTGCTTACTTAAAAAATGCAATGAGAATGTTGACCATGATGATATACTGGAAGAACATATAGACAGCCTGGAGGAACACGGTGAGAAAGGAAGCAGGAGCACATGGATGACCGTCATCACATGCTGTTAACACACAAAAAATACACTTTTTACTCTGGTGGCAATCAATTACCTCTTTAAAAGAAGGTGTGCTTTCTGAAATGCAGACTGTGTTTTACATCATGTGCATATATTTTACAGCTTTCTTCTGGTGGAATTTGCAAACCCCTCCACTAAACCAAAACGTTGAGTTGTATAGACCAAACGTCTTGCTTTAAATTCCTTAGCATCTTATTTTCAAGCATGGAGTATTGATCTGTGTGCATGTCTTTTCACAAAGCAGAGTGACCTTGTCAACGTTTACTTCAAGGTATCCTCAATGTCATCAAAGTTAAATTCTACTGTTTTTAATCCACATGCGTTAATAAGTACCTAGTGTTTTGACCACTTACGATTTATCTCCCCAGCATAGACTTCTCCATAAATCATCCAGTAGGGCTGGAAAACTACATCTCGTGCTAGGCTCCAAGATGGCTCCTCATCTGGCGACAGAATGGACTTCCTGGACACCCCAAAGCTCAGCAGCACTATTGCCATCATCACCACAATGAAGAACATGTTACGGGTCTGGGCAGACACAATGAGATGAGGAAGAAGATGAATTAAGCTTTTGCTCTTGACATGCTTTTCTCCAACAACTATTGCACATTCTGCACGTACCATCTTGGTGATCATAGTGAGATAAGGGCCAGCATGTTGATTGACAGCGAGAAGATCCATCACCCTTACAAACCAAAATATGATGTCAAGACAGTAGCTGATACGTCCAGCTGTCCGGTATGGGTTGTCATGCCAACGCATCACCAGTCCAGCCAGGAAGAGGAGGATGGCAATGAAGTCAGATATGTTCCAGTACTCTGAGAACCAAATCTTCAGCTTCTGACTCAGTTTCCTCGGTTCTGACATCACGACCTAAGTAAGGAGTCATATTGTTGATAGTGAGGACTAAAGCTATATTGTTCTATCAACTAACAGTTCATATCTAGAAATGTAAAGCTTGTTGGTGCTTTTTGGATGGAAATGTGTTGAAATCTGTGATAACAAAGGGTATAAAGGATATAATGAACAAGAGACACAGAGGAACATAGAGCACTGTTACTTCACCACAACTAATTTTTGAACTGTCTTCAGGTTGAAAGATGCTGCAATTTCCACAAGACATGACCAATGATCAAACATCACTCAGTGTCACTCTTTTCGCTCTCCTTCATGCCTCCTTTTTTTTGAATCTTCATTTTGGATTCACTCGTGTCTTCTTGCTACCTCTCTCACCTCTCTAGCTTTCTCCACTGCAGTCGACAAGATGTACAGTATGACCAGCCACTCCTGAACACTGGGTTGATCACCCATCTTCACTAAGATGGTGTAGGAGAATAACATCAGAAATGCTAAGTAGGACATCTACGGCAAAAGGGAGAGATGGAAAGAAAGGCTAAACCAGTTGCTCAGATACAAAAAATATAGTTAATTATGCATAAAACAAAAAGAAGGGTTTTTCAGTGCAGTTCATCCATGTAATCCATTTTGAAAGAGTCTGACATTTCACTAAGTTCCACTTACTGTGTGGAACCAGAACTTCACAACAGGAGCTGTGTAGAATTCATAGAGCCTTGTGATCCAGGACAGACAGTGCACAGTGATAGAGGAAACGGTTTCTGACACTGGTCCAAGACATCTGTCTTCAAATGACAGGCCTCGTTCTGAATCCTGACTACCCTATGAGAGAAGAGGAGATTCACAGGAATCAAAATGTTGAGGCTCTTAAGATTCCAGTTCCAGGTTATAAACAGGGTGATGGGTAAGTGTACAACTGGCAGTTTACCATGCGCTCCGTTTCCTCATCGGTTGCTGCTGACTTCAGAGAGTCACGTCTCAACAGCATTGCCTCATGAGACTGTGGTACATGGCACATTTCAGCTTTGCTTTTAAACTCCAGAAGCAAGATGGCAGGAGGCAGAAGAAGGCTCAGAATGATCTGACAGAAAGCGATAACAAGTCAAGACCCAACAATAGATGTTTTTGACGGAAGACATTTTGACTTGTCAGCAACTGCTGACATCAAAGATGGTACTTTTTGCTCTTGAACTGCTTAAGAGTAACCTTAAGAGGTTTTTACATGTTTTTTAACAAGAATCTGGCACTGTTGAGTCCCAATATGTGGTGAGTTTGAAAATTTGCTTCGTTTTCAGAGCTCTATCAAGTGAGCAACACAAAAATGTACCACACCGCAGGTTGTTTCCAACATAAAAACCGTTATTCACAAACAACAACCATGATGCTTTTGTTTTGAAGACAGGATTTACAACGTAAACGGTATCACGATTTCACCTTCAGCTGATGAGAGATAGTTTTGCCTGTAGTATGCTTCATATACTACATGCCTGTAGCATGTAGTATGTGAAGCTTGGGGTTGTTATAACATTTGTTATATATTGCTCACTGTCAGAGACAAACTTACTGGTGTTATAAAATTAAATATACAGTGAATTTTATCTGGTTTGTCCCCGTCTGTGCTCAAAATGTTCACCTTCAGAAAGGAGTTTTTTCTCATGTTGAGTGGACCAGTCCAGAGATCAGTGAGAAGGGTCTGTGTACAGGAATGTGAGACAAATGGTCTGTGACAGGAGGAAACAGCCATTTGCAGGCAGGTGAAGTGGCTCCATGCCTCCATCTCGGAAGTCAACAGCTTCATGGCCATCTGCTCATTCTGACGAAACGCACATTCCAAAACATCCACCGCCAGCTGACCAAATTCACTGAGACACGGAGACAGAACAGACACACAAACATATGCAGGATCCTAATAAGGTCCATAATACGTCAAACAATATGAGCAGCCAAACCAAAGAACTAACAGTGTCACAAAATAGGAAACACAGGACTCGGAGCTACTATTTTTTCCCCAAATTGATAAGATCTTATCATGCGAAGAGACACACTGAGCCAGTAATTTAATTGGGCCATTATTAATGCAAATATAAAACCCTTATTAGGTTTCAATTGCCCCCAAATGTTAACTATCAGTATGCACACACACACACACACACACACACGGGCATGCGCACTCACAGTGAATATGCTTTGAATCGTTCTGAAACGTCATCATCCATGCTGCTCTGCCGAGCTTCAACAGCCATGGAGCGGTAGAGCTTACAGGCCACAGTGGCACGTGCCAGCGCCTCCTCCCCATGCTGCCACAGGAACAGCGCCATCTGTTGTCGCTGCTGAAGCACGGCCCACACAAACAGGTCGTTAAAGTTGAATAAGACGAGCAGCGGCGCTTCACCAAAGCCAGGATTCAATATGGTGTCTCGACTAGTCCTTGAGGAGGTATTTTGGTCCTAGATGGAAAATTTATAGGTATGACAGAGGATGGACATGGACAGAGAAATTAAGAGAGCGGAGGTCAGAAAAGGAAAGATGAGAGGATAAAAACAAGAGGTAGAGGGGGAACAAAGAAGAACCAATAAGAAGGGTGAGGAAAGTTTAAATTCTAAAAATGACTTTCAGAAACCCGTTGACAATACCTATGATGTGCTTGGGTAGAAATTAAATTTTCAGATAGTCTTCTTCAGATTCTCATCAACCCCCTGATTCCAAGCAGCAGTATAATATATTAACAATATCTTGTAGAAGAGAGGGTGACTGCTCAGTAAACCTCCCTGAATGACTTTGCCTCTTTTATGACAGACAGATTTTTCTGATTTGGCCAAATATGGACTTTTTTTTTTAAAGTTTCCTATGCTTTCATAAAAATTCCCTCACCCACCTTTGGTTTGTAGGGCTGAGCTGTTCTAAAGAAATGCAAGTCCTGAGGACTCCTGCTCCTTTTAGAGTTACGCCTCAATCCTTGTCTCTGTTTAGACGGAGCGGCAGAACTGTCCCGTCTGTTCTCCTGTATGTACCAAAGTAACAATGAGGAGGGTGCATTACTTATGAGGAAGCATAAGCATTATTAGAATGACTAAAAACGGGAAAATGACAAATAATCTGTGTCTCCTTATACAAAGCAGACAACAAAACTAAATAACTAAAGATTCTCACCTTGTCCTGCAGGCGATTGTAGGCTGCTCTGAAGTGTTTCCGTGTATAGGTGCTGCGGTATGCTCCTCCTATGAGGTATTCTATCACTAGGCCCATGTCAATGAGAGAAAGACGGTAACCTGGCGGCAGAGAGGTCTATACATGCACACACACATGCATACAGTTACATTACATACATTAAATACGCAGCATATATTTCAGTGATGTGTACACAAATACAGCTCAATTCAATATCCTGCTGAAAAACCAATAATGTCTTTGTAAACAGAGTTGTGATTTGTAATGTGACTAAAAATGTACACAACGTCATTTTCATCCTATTACCCACCTGTTTAACGTCCTCAACAAGGTGGTGAAGGAAGCGGTCAGTCTGCCCCTGTGGCTGAAGAGCACGATCATATTATTTTTCACATAAAAAAGTAAACACATATTTACAATTACAGTCACAGACAACCAAAAATATATTTGGGTTACTTTGTAATAATGTGGCAAAACAAAGGCAAATCTACAAAAGAGCAAAAAAACTGTACATACAGCAGCGTTTCTGGTTCGAGCTTGTTTCTTAGGGAGGCTTATTATACCAGAGTTATGAATAAGTAAACATGCTTTAAAACAAAAAAGACAAAGGCAGTGAGGAGAGAGCCAAATGCGGGTGCAAAGACGACAAAGGGTTCTGTGATCTCAAAAGCATCCGAAAACAACAACTGGGAAAATACCCAGAAAGCAATTGACCAGGAAACGCAGAGAATCTCTGTGCAAAACACTTACTGCACATTATTATGATTTCAGTCAAAACCGTAGTTTTGCAATTTGTGCTTGAAGAGCCACAGACAAAAGAAATGAATTTCTACTGTTTGTACAGCAAAGTGAGAGCCAAGGGGAAACAAAAGAGGAGACAGCACAGCAAGCCAAACACAAGCACTGAGGGGTGAAAGTATTCTCTGAAATAAAGGGGAGAGCCACAAACATTGAAAGCAGATGATTTGATAAATTGTAATAACCGTATTATAGAGCTCCTCGAGCCGATCCACACTCAGGAAGCGGCTCATAGTCATGCCATTGTCAATTAGCAGTTTGACAAAACTGACGCGGTCCATCACCAGAGCATCCAGCATGGCCTGCTCCAAGGAGCCCACCTTAAAGCCAAACACACTGGGATTTGACTCAAATCAACAAGTAGGGATATTTTTGACAACGTGCATTAGTCTTTAACAGCAACAGTGGCACAAAATTACACCATAGCTGCAGCAGTGGTTCACTAAATCTCACCTGCCAATGTTGTCCGTATACAAGGACATGTTTCTGTGCAATGTCGGCCCTGTCCCACACTAAAGCCATACTCAGCTGCTCTGCAGGACTGGCTTTGGTACCTGTTCATCACATGGAGCAAAAGAATACAACAACGCTTATATATCTGCCTTCCTAGTCAATAACACAAGTCTTGTCCTAGAAAGAAAAAGGTGAAACTTAGTAGTTGTACAATTAATTGTCACAGAAAACCATTTAAATAAACCAGCAGATAAACCTACATGGAATGCTGCCATCACTGACGTTATCAATTATAGTTTTCCTGCTAAGGCAAGTCAAAAAGTCTGGTATAGTAAATCACAAATGATCACAACCAAATGCATAAAAGCAAGTACCTTTGAGTGTGGTGGTCAAAATGGCTGCATCTGGGGCCATCTGGTCCTCTGATTCTGGGTCAAAGATGGTTATCTGTTGGTCAAACACACATTTTAAGAGTTTAAGGTCCGGACTCCAGCAACAAGGTACATTTATTAATGTTTCTCTCACTTACAGAATCTCTGTAATCCATACACTCCAGAAGGAGACCGTAGAGTTGAGAGGCTTCTGGCTTATCAACTCCAAACACATCACCAATCCTGACAAGGAAGTCCTCAATGATGTCTGCATCCAAATGCCTAAGAATACAGCAAATTGTCAATTATCTTCTTGACAGGTGTGAACTCTCTACATTTATCAAACACCTTCCATGATCTAAAATAACCAGTCAAACTAGAAAGATCTGGGGCTTCCAAAGTGTGGGCTGCAGCCCACTAGGCAGCCGCCTGAGGGCCTTACTGGGGCCTCAGCAAGTTGGAGGGACGATAAAGAATAAAAAAAATAACGAATTTGTATCATTACCATGTTTATGTGCATTATTAGACTTTTTTTAGAAAAATATAACATATCAAAAGCCCATCTGCATGTTCAACTTTCTGATTGGCTGCCAGTCAAAATATCCAGTCAGCCTCATTCATGCAGAAAGCTACCATTTCAGTGTGGGCCCTGAGGGAATCATTTTTAGCCTTGCACCATACTACTTGTGCTGACAACCACACACAATTTGAGGGAATTTGATTATGAAAGCAACTAATGACATTGCAAGAGAATTGCTTCGTGAGGATGCTGCAAAGAAAACTGACGCTCTACCACTTCCATAATTCTGTGAGCAGGCATATTGGTGACATGGTTCAGGAGGTGTCTGCTCAACTTTTTTGGAAAGCTTCACCACGAGGAGCTTGTTGTGAAAAGGATTGACAAGAGGCTTGATCAGGTACGCACAGGACATAACTGCACCTTTCTAAATATTGGCTACATGAAAGAAAGGACCATCCTGCCTCGACTGGAAGGGCACTGAAATACTTCCTCCCTTGTTTCTTTCCACTTGTTTGAGTTTGGCTATTCAGCTTTGAAAGTACTTAAAAAACACACAGAGCTCATCTACATGTGGACAACACGCATCTGTCACTTAGAAACTGTAGGAGCAACCAAAGCCCAACGCTCTCACACGCGTGCAGTCTCTCTCTCTCTTCCTCTTTCAATCCCAGACACACACACGCATGCTGAGTGAGGTTTTTCTCACCTCTTTTCTTCAGTTCTTTTATTTGTGTTCCAGTTTGTCAAAAAGTTTATTACTGTGATAAAATGGGCTCTGGAACACACTTGTTACATAATATCTTCATTATAATAACTATCAGTGAACTGTTTTGAAATACTAATCTTTGCATTAATAAACATAGGACAATATATTCAGAGGTTGTGTTTTTAACATTTGTCATTGTATTGTCAGTGGGTTTAGAGTGGGGGCGGTGGGGGGGTGCCAGCCTGAGGCTGATGCTATTTGGGGTGCCTTGGCATGGAACCCCTGCACTAGATCAACTAAAATAAGCATGCTCACCTGTCAGTAGCAGTCTGCTTGTGTAAGAAGGCGAGCAGGTCAGCAGCCCTGCCTGATCCCTCAAACACAAACACTGGTACAGGAGGGTTGCTGCTGACATAGTCCAACACTGTAGACACAATGGCAGGGCCTCCCTCCACAACCACACACACAACAGGCACTCCTTGGTTCAGTCCTACAAGGAGGGGACGAGTGGGACACTGATACTTTTGCAAAATCAAACCCTTTTCTAGCTTCCTCTTTGTTACACATACACACCCACACACACGGTGACTCACGAGGGTGTATCTTTTGTAGTTGAATATGTCTCTCTAACTTCTTCCTGAGGCCTTGCTGGCAGCCATGTTTTCCTAGTGTTCCATCATCCACCAGGAGAAAGTGGGAGTGGAACCCATTAAGACAAGCCCTCTTGCTTAGTGGGTTCCCTAGTGGCTGGTAAGGCCTGAAGACCTGGATCATGTAGAGTAGAATGTGCATCAAGAATCAAGCATTGTGTCCTAAAATATGTTTGAAATTTTGTAATGTAATGTGAATCTTGCAGTCTCCCAGTTTTGGCACTCACATCTCTGCCTATTAGGTCTTTGTTGTTGTCAATAACTCCCCAGGGTGTGATCCCAACTGTGTTTCTCTTCCTCAGGTCATGGCTCCCAAATGTTTTCACTGCCTCACCTACATACTTAGACAAACCTAGAGTGGATAATAAGAGCAGCTGAATGCACAGCCAACATACATTTCATCTCTACAATTGAGCTGACCTGAAGCATCTAACGCACCTTCCTCTGCAAAACTGAGTTTGATTTATACAACTGCAAACAAATGTACAAGAACTCTAATATGCCCAGACAAATGACCGGACTTTTATAAAAGACAAGAAATCCTTTGATAGCTCATGCGGCATATACAATTGCTGATTTAATATCAAGTTTATTTTATAAATTTAAAACCAGTATTCATCAATAGGCTTGGTTACATTTTTGATGTGCCAGGGTTGTCCTCCCTCTTACTGTGCAGTGTTATTTAAAGAAATAGTCTGGGAAATTGTGTTGTAGCCAAGAGCTGACAAGATTAATGCCTCTCTCATATCGCTACAATGAATATTACACTACAGGTGGTTAGCTTAGCTTTGCATGAAGACTGGATCATGGAGAAAAACGCACGCAATGGGTAGTGGCCAAAAATAAGGACTCTATCAATGAGATAGTAATGATATCAGCATGGCCACGAGATCACAAACACCTACCAGCATTAATGCCATCAGTAAGAATCCATGCCCCTGTGCTGAGGGCAGCAGTGATCAACCCTTTGCTGAAGGCCTGTTTGACTTTGGGAGGAAGGCTGAAGTTTTCTGAGCCTCCCTGGACAGTCAGTAGAAGCTTGGGTCTCTCCATCTGCCATTCCCTCAGCATCAGTTGAAGTAGTGTCTCCGGCTTTGAGTCTACAGCTATACGAATATACTACAGAGGAAACGAGGACATTTTTGAGCCACAGTAAGGCACCGCTTGTGTGACAGTTTTGACACCACAGCTGCAAACCGATGCTTTCTTCTCAGTCAGTTCGCTAAAACCTACACAAAACTGTGGTCACGCTTTTTTTTTTCAAAATCCAGCCCACCAGCCCTTTGTAAAAAAAAAAAAAATGTGACTGCAGTTATCTTAAAAGTGACAATGTTATCAAGAACAAGATCGAATTTCATTTGGCACAGAAACACACACATGACGCACATACACATACTACAGACCTTTGCCCGACAAACACGTGTTGCACTGTCCTGGAAGTCTATGGTCCCATAGGCATTGGTCGGACTGGCTCTGGTGTGGAGCTCTGTGGACCAGTCCTCTTCCGCATCCTGTCCAGGACCTGGATAGATGGATATCGGGGGAAGAGAACCTTGCCAAGAGTGCTCCGCCATCAAACGGCCGCAACAGCATCTAATCAGTGGTGAGATCATGCAGGTGAAAAGAGCAAGTTAAGTGGGCAAAAGTTAAGTCACATACACCTACCAAAAAATGATCTATTTACTTCTTACTTTCTCATTCAAGCAGTTAAATATGAAGATAATTAGGTGTGATCAGTTTAGTTATCTGAAAAAAAATCTTCATCACAAACTACAAAGAGATCTGACGCATTTCATGATTGATTTCCCAGTGCACAA
>CAAKHG010014797.1:0-10432 GCA_901007715.1 Dactylopterus volitans
TCTTGAAATGAACCCATCCTCCTGACCTCCCAGTGAGCAAAGATGCAGAACAGGATGCATGACGATGATCACGCACACACACACACACACACACACACACACACACACACACACACACACACACGCAGAAACACAACTATATAGATATATCAGCCACAACAATCCAATCAACCTGTCCCATTTAAATGAATTAGTGTCAAAATATGAGTCGGATCAATGCACCACAAATTGCAGCTTTTCACAATAAGCCAGCACCTCTCTCCAACAGATTCAATAACATGAAATGTAAAAAAAAAAAAAAAACTTAAACAAGCTCATGAAGGGAGGATTTATTGCAGGGCTGTTGCATGATCCTCCACACTGCTCTGAGTGTTGTGTGTGCGTGTGTGTGCGTGCGTGTGTGCGTGTGTGACGTGCATCATGAGAGCAGTCTGACTTTATAGTCGACCTACAGGCTGTTTACCGCAACTTGATTGAGATTAACAGCGAGGAGCTTTGGGGGCAATTAAATATCCCCGTTGCGCCGCGCTCATTTGCAATTCTGCGCAAATATTGCCCCCCCCCCCCGCCTCTTGCCAATACTTTTTTTTGGGACGGTTTCACCATTTTCGCACAGGACGTGTCTGAAGCGCAACGATTAGGCCACGCCCCCTCAGCATAACCAGCGATTCAAATTGGCCACCGCGCGCGCCGCGTGAATTAAAACTTGGCGCTTTTTTTCTCTTCTTTTTTTTCTTTTTTAAAGCACATTTCGAGGACCATCGTTTCACGCGCGTACCCTGCAAACTCTGGAATATGCTCCAGAAGATGCGCAGGCAGTTCTTCTCCTTCTTCATGCCTCTTCTACACCTGCAGTCGTACAGCGGGCTCTGCTTCATGGCGTCTATGGCGCTGCGGCACTCGCCCCGCGCCTCGGGACCGGTGACCGCGCTAAAGTTGCTCTCCCTGCCCGCCACGCACTGCCTCATCGTCCGGTACTTGGTGCTGCAGCTGTACTCCTTCAGGCACTGCTCGCTGGCCTTTACGCAGTCCAGGCGCGGCGGCCGCGACGACGCGCCGCCGCCGCCGCCGCCGTCACCCTTCAAGGTGAACGCTGAATCTGGGAGTCACAAGAAGTCAGTCAGTTTTTTTTTTGTTTTTTTGGTTTGTTTTGGACGCAGCGCTCCGCACAACCTCAGCCACTTAATCACAGCATAAATAATACACACACACACACACAAAAAATACACATGGAAACTTTGGACCGCGCCGGCTGTTGGCAATTGCGCACGCCAAATAACCCGCCTTTTACGCGCGGAGAGAAAGGAGCGGCGGCAAGTTTTGAATTAAAAGTAGAGGAATTGAGCGGACGCACTTACCAGGGAGGGACAGCATGATGACAAGAGTTGCTAAGATCATGCTGGCTTCGGGGTGTTTTCGTTTGGGAGAGGCGGTCAAACGAAAGTGCGCGGAGAACTTGTCAGGCAGATGTGCTTCTCCCCGGGCTGCGCATCGCATCGCGTGGCGTCGAGCGCTGACGCATCCTGTGGAAGGATCCAGCGCCGCAAATCCCGCAACCCCCGGGCGCGCAGGGGAGTCCGGCGGCTACAGCAACCGCGGGAGTGGGAGACGACTAAGAGCCCAAAGCGGACGGTTGTCCATGTCCACGGCGTCCCGGCGCCGGCGGCTCCTCCGCTCGTCTGGCGGAGCGCGCGGAGGACGCCGGTGGGATGGAGGTAAAACTTTGCAGGCGTGATCGAGAGAAGTGAGCGTGTGTGTGTGTGTGTGTGTTTGGGAGATGAGGGAAAGGGGGATCTGGGGGGTGGGGGGGGTCACTTTTAATCCCAAAAACAGATACAATCAAGCAGCACGCCTCGCGTTCAGTTGACCCCCTCTGCTTGCGAGCGTGTTTGAGTTATACATCCCACAAAGCTGGAAAAGTACACTCCGGTTCGCCGGGACGGAGGGGAGACGCCGCCGCCGCTGGATCCTGGACCCTGGATGAGGAGGACCGGGGAGGAGGGGGGGGGTGGGTTGGATACAACCGCGCGAGGGCGTGACGTCACGCCGGGTACGCGCGCACGGATGAAAAATCCATCAGCAGCCTCGATTTGCATCAGAGACTAATTGGATGGGCAGCGGCAGCGTGTGTGTGTGTGTGTGTGTGTGTGTGTGTGAGGAGTTCGCTCATCAACTCAGAGCGCAATCAACATTTGTGACAGCAAAATCAAAAATGTATCATGCAGGACTGAGATAATTTCTCTTTTTTTTATTTTTAAATGTCTCAATAACCGAAAGCAATTCAGGTCTTCATTTTTTGCTCGCGTGCTTCTGGCATATAGGAACTTGTATACCTTTTATAAGTTTCCATGTACTTTTCGGTTCCTCCAATTGAAGAGCACAAGTGGAATGGCGGATGCAAATATTGCTTCTTTATCTGAAATTGGACTTTTGCATATGAGTTGTGATAACCATCACATGGACGTTTCCCATCAAAATGTGTTTGTTTTTATTTCCCGCGGGGTGGGGGACCTTCTCTGGAGAAGAGAGTCATGAACCTGAAGCATAAATGTTTGCTGACAACATGTTCAAAACTTTCACTTTTTTTTTTTAACTCCCCTCAGATTTTTTTTGGAGAGCCTAAAAGCATATTCAGCGTGTGACCAGTGGGAAGTCAAATAAAAACATGAATACCCATGAAAACCTGAAAAACAATGAATCATCCCTCCTCCTCTTATGCAGATCTTCTCCTCTTTGCATGATTCTGCACCAGAATGTCTGTTCATGTGACGTCACATGTAGCTTTTATAGATCCTGCATCAGCAGACAAACAAGGCTCTGCATTCCTGAAATTCGTATAATTCTATTCTATTATATTATATTATATTTACAATGTTTCCATCCCACCGTATCTTTGTCAGTTCAAAACATTTAAAAAGTTTTCTTGAAGGTTTTTTTTTTCTTTCCGTTTGTCTCGCACCAATCAGATGTTCACATAAATACCTTTGTTTGATTTGTGCCTTGCTCGAATACAGTTTTTCAAGATTCCATGCGGCAGGCTAAATTTTATATTCACCGATCAGCCATAACATTAAAACCACTGCAGGTTTCGCCTAGAATGTAATGCAATAGGCCGGCAATGGAGTTTTGTGTTGAATTTTTTTCTATTGAATCTGTTCGAGAGAGGTGTTGACATATTTTAATGACTGATAATGGGACCGTCACCCTGATGCATACGAGTGGGAAGACCAAAATATTAGGGACACCTCTCTCAGCATAACCCACTGCTGTTTAACAGCATCATAAATTACACTCCCAAGAACAATCATTAACATATGTCAACACCGTCCTCAGACAGATTCAATCAAAATTCAACATAAAACTCCCCCTGAGGGGAAAATTTATTGCAGGGCTGTTCAATTATGTTCTATGCTAAACATGCAGTGGTTTTAGTGTTATGGCCGATCGGCGTATATTTCCGCTAACATTTGAACGAGTTAGTACACTCGGGAAAGGAAAGTTTCGGAGAAGCCTGAAGACTCACAACATGTGTCAGGATCTGTTTGACTCCCTGCCTCTGCCGAGCAGTTTTCAAGGTGAAACGGTGTTCAGGACAACAACGGGGTTCCCATGCTGTTAGATTGCTCATTTAAGTTACTATTATTATAATGCTGTCTATTGTGGGAGAGACTCTGCTCAGGAAAAAAAAAAATGTCAATCCACTAATGTCACACCAGCTGTCAGATTCATGCAATAAAGACCTTTCAATGTCAAAAAAAGCCTCTCATTTATTTATCATCCTTTTTTAGTCTCCCTTCTTGTGACCATCAGTTCCCCAACTTTCATATAGAAGAGGAGGTAAAAAAACCCCACTGTGTTAAGCTAAACAGGTGTATCAGCTTTATCTATTTATATAAAAATGGGAAATAATGAGCAGTAAAACAAAGAGTTCTGCTTCAATAGGAAAAGAAACAAAAAAACCCTGCTCCATAAAATCGATGGCTTTGAGAATTTATCGGACATAGATTGAGAAATTAGCCCAATTCGATTGTAAAGCGGCAAAAGCATTTGTACATTTAAATCATGCTTTTTTTTTAGTTGTGGGTACATCGGCTATAGATGGACGAGTATCAGTTGCGAGTGGCCAGTGGGTTATATGGGCATCACCAATAAAAACACACCCAGTAGGTCCTGTCATCTCACATGTTAAGTAAAGAGCAAGGGAAATTGATTAGCCTATCAATTATCTGGAGACTGATGCGAGGATGCTTCTGTCTCATTTGTACTATAGCCACCATTAAACTCACTGGCCGGTTCTCTGGTTTTCCGGTTCTCAGATTGTCCCGAAAGAGCGTTCTTAAGTAATTTCTCGTTAAACAGATGGCAAATTATCATCTCTAATGAAGTGTTTTGAGATTATTGCAAGGCCCCTTGTAAAAACGCCGGGCTAATAGAGCGATAAGTCAATATCTCTCCACAGAGTCTGAGCTGTGTGAGTGCCTGAGCGCACAATGTTAATCATTAAATATGTATTCGCTACATGCTGGGCCCTGTCAAACGGGATATGAGACTTCCATGAAATCTTTGTTTGCACTGGAAAAGTGTAGGATTTAAGATAATCCTGTGCCACGAAGCGATCACTAACAACGCGCCGATTAAACATCATCTCGTACGAGGATCTCTCCGATTATTTATTACATTAACATATCTAAGTTGCCACACCGGGTTATGGCGTGTGATGTGATTGATTGCTCTCCATTAAAGCCCCGGTGGAAGCGAGGGAGCCATCATTTAGGTCTGCAACGACAGCGGCTAGCGTTGCACTTCCTGCATATACAAAATGGGAAATCCATACCGAATCGCCAACAGGAAGCGTATCAAAAGGGTATTGTCCATTCATAACCTGCAAGAGATCCCTGTCAGCGTTATGCATCTCGAGCCCTTTTATGGTGATCGCTCATTTGACGCGTCGCCCAAGAAACACTTGTGGGATGAGATTTACAGGGGAGGTAATCGATATTGTTTTTTCCGTGAATATCTCAGAGACAACACAAACCAATTAGCAGCCGCCTCGGCCTGCCTCCGCTCCTCTGACACGAGGCCATAACTCACTCACTGTTCAAAGGATTCAATTCCTTGTCAAAATGGTCTGGTCAGTGTTTTGTTTTGTTTTTTTTACTGTTGTTGATCACGTGAGCTGCCATTCGCATAGAATGAAGATCTTTCGGAACCTTAACGTGTGCTCGAATGAATGAATGAATGAATCTGCAAACAAACCACATGAACCACTGAGCGTAACCCACTCCTCGCCCGCCCGTTCATACGCTCATTACAAACAACCCGCAGTTGTGTCAACATGTGGCTAAACACGCCACCGAGCCAAAACGGTCGCTGGCATGGACGCGTGTGAGGAAGCGCGGCACAGAAACTGTATCTGGATGCGTTTTGACCGCCGTCCAAATACTTTCCGTGCAAGCTCGGCCCAGCGCAGTGTGTTGGGAGCTAATTGAGCATATGGACGGGCAATATGTGCGCATTCATTTATGCCAAAATGTGAAAAATATGGCAAAAAAACCCAAAAAAAAACAGAAAAGGGCGACACAGGAGTCAGTTGCAGTGTTCCAGGAGTGGTTTGAGAGCCCTTTATGCTTTTCCTCATCATCACTCACCTTTAGAATCTGCTCTGATCAGCGTCAACTCAAAGTGAGCACAGCTGCTGCTCCGAGTAAAGACTAACACACTTAGATTTCCTCTAACCGAGTCACTCTGTGTAATACAAGTTAAATGAAATGGGTCCAGGCGCATGAGCCAGTGCCTTGATCTTCACGACAACGTACTCTGGTTTATTCATGCCTTGTAAAACCACTGTAAGGTGTTGCTTAGCAATATCTATGCTTCACGACGTGAGTGACACAACAGTGTTGTTACCATCTGGTCAGCTGTGGACACAAAAACCACATGGTCCCTCATTTGTCACGGCTTCTGGGGGCAGGTGGGTTGTGATTAAGAATCTGGGTCATTTTACTGCACTTACAGTAGTTCTTATACAGTACTTGAAAGCCAGATTCATGTTTGCATCACCAACGCAACATTTTGATAAACAAAACAGCCTCCTACCCTTTAAACTTACACTGGTCAGCGTAAGCTACAGTGTATGTGAGTATTTGTCTCTTTGCATGTGACTATATGGATATAAATGGTTCAATCTGAAGCGTGAAGAAGGAGCTAAAGGTCAGAGAAAAGTTGCGTGTTATTTCTCCCTTATTTGTGATCATCTGGAGGAAGGTGCATCTCGCAGCTCTTGGTAAAACTACAGTGCCACCTAGTGGAAAATGTAACAACGTACAAACTTTTTTTTTTTTTTTTTTTGGACCTGCTGAATCATGCTCCACCGTGTGAGATTGTGCACTCGTCTGGTTTTTTTCCGGCTCCTTTTGGCTCGGATACAATACTTGTGGCCAAGGCAGATGTCCTTGATTTGGCTCTCTGCTAGAAGTAAATTGATTGTTCTTTGGCCCAAAAATATGTCCATTGCATGTGGCCAAAACAAACAAACAAAAAGGACTCACTCTTCATTTTCACCTAATGAATCAGCACCGCCGTCCACAGATCGACATTGGGGTTTGCCAGCTTTGTGAATCCGACCTCCGACCTGCATCCGCTGGATCATATCCCACATACGCTCCTCACACAACGCGACTCCATTTTCACGGTTCTTTGGTCTGTTCTGTCCGCGTCTCCGGTTGTTTTCCTGACCCACCACAGACGCGCCACTTCCAGTACAACGATCGCACAAAACCCAGCAACCCTTCCCGTCCTCCTGTACGGTGATGAACACGTCCCGTCATCTCGCTCATAGTGTGCGTGTTATTTTAATAAAAATGGATTGGGCAAAGACACAGCGAATACAACAAATCTAATATTTGGCATATTGCATTTCTCTGGCTGTCTCTCACACTGTCCTGAACTAATCAAACCAACAGTTGCTTCACGCTTTCACCACAGGTTTTCTCTGGAGACCTGATGTTCTGATTAGATTTTTTTTTTTTTTGGAGCACCTTGCTGCATTGATTTGCATAATATCAGAGCTGCACATTGAGGGGGGAAAAAAAAAGCAGGTCATTAAGCAGCTGAAATGCCTCGTGTCTAACTCAAAGCATTCCTCAGGCAAGAACAAGTGCGGGTTGTAGGATGAGGGAAAGGCTACTTCTGTAAAGTCACGGTAACAACAGACTCGCGGTGAGTGTAGCTACAGTCGGTGTGTCTGGCTGGAGAAAACATGTATGTCCTGGAGCCTGGAACAACCACTCTCATTTCCTCTGTGACCCAGAAAGAAAAAAAAAAGAAAAAAGGAGGATGTTTGTGCTGCCGGGTTTCTCGCAGTGCTGATGATGGAATTATGCGAAGAAGTTGCACTTTTCTGTGATGAAAGTGGAGACGATGCCACTGTTGAGTGTTAAGTCTCAGGTGTGTTCGTGTTCAGAGCCGCGATCTCCTACAAGGCACGCTGACTTCATAATGCATTCCTGCTCCTTTGGCACTTTTCAATCTGAGTCCCATTTTCCAACATTTTAAGGTTGAGGTGATTGATAGGAACTAGAGGCACTACAGTGCGAGAACCCTAAGATCAGGAACCGCCAAGCGGCGGCAGCATGATGCCATGGGGGCAGCAGTCCACTGTAAAAGATACAGCCTCTGAAAAGTGCTTTTTCGCGACTGACTGGCTCAAGTTTTTTGTTGAGAAAGTCTGATGACGCTATGGGAAGGATCCCATTTAGGATGGGGCTTTACGCTTGCCTTTTATGTCTTCCAGTCTTTGGTTCTAACGCCCCGTTTCAGTATCTGCTGCAGTGGCTTGTGGTTTACCAAAGGTGAAGTGAGCGTTATCAGAGGGAGGAACTGCTAGAAATCATTGATTTCCAAAGTCTTGACCGAATAATTTTACTGATTCATTCGGCGTTATTTTCCCTACGCGTTCATGAGTACTGATGAAGGTCAACACTCACAGCATGACCTTCACTCAGCAGCATTTTTCTACAGGAACGAGCGCTTCCGTATCGGATTTCCTTCCCTTTCTTGACTGAGAGCTGCCGAAAGACGACTGCAAAACACGGCGGTCTGCAGGGCGCGGTGGACAGTGTTTTCACCAACGTGTGACACAATTAGCCGCGTCCCCCGGCGTGTCCCTGTCCCCCGGAGACATCACCGTCAAAAGGCTCACGAGGTGCGAGGAGAATTGTCGCCTCTGTTCAAAACTACTTTCTCTGTGCGCAAATCTGCACTCACGTTCTCCCTCCGGATGCTCCAGCCTCGCACGCTGACTCACGTTTACTATGTTGCCTTCCTGCAGCGCAGCAGCTCCTGTGAGATTTCAGAGCGACACCGTCTCAGCTGGGATCCTTCCTCTAGTGTTGGCAGGCAGCGCAGGTCTGCCAGTGGCCAAAAGGCACTTTCAGAGGACATATTTTTTACAGAATGATTGCAACGTATATTTATTACATGCTTTTTTCCCCCCTTCTTCTTCTTTTGAACCAAGTAAGGCAGTTGGACTGTTTGGTTTTGCTTGAGAATTACTGTATATTTCCATATGCCGAGTCAGCATGTGGGTGCACGCAGACACACCCTGCCGAGTGCACACAGCCAGCTGGCATCTAGGCAAGGCACATGGCAAACATCATGGGAAAATTGATTTAAGGCGCCACCATGCTCCTTTCTCAATTATTCTTCTGTAGGCTGTTGCTCTAGCGGCGTCTACCACGTAATGCTGTCATATGGCAGGGAAACGGCTCCGTCGCCGGGCACAGCACGCACACGTCCATGCATGTACCGTGTAAATAGTTCTGCTGCACATGATGGGAGCAGCAGGGGGCAGTGTTGTCACACCAAGGGGAGTCACTCGGGGACTCGGAGGTGGGAGCAGCAGTGGATTTCATAATGCCACAGTGGAGATAATCTTAAAAATAGTGCTGAGTGTTGCAATGCAATTGTCTCAGCCCCTCACATGCTCTGGGAGAAATTAGCGTGCATTCAGGTGCACCCCCACACCTCCGCGTATTACACTGAACTGACAGTTGACGGGCTGGAGGCAGTCATGTGGAGCAGCCTATTCTTTCTTAGGATAAGAAGCATATTTATGGGTTCCTCTTAACTCTGCACACAGGAGAAACACCGGAGCCGGGCTCCGTTTCATGAACATGGAAGAGGGCTTCATTGTTATATGTTAATTTAGATGGTCCAGCTCCAGTTGGCTCATGCGCCGCCATTGTTCCGGCACTCCGCAAATATCCTGCAGTGTTATTCTTCAGGAGGGAGAGACTGTCTACAATACAAGTCTTTGGATGGGGCCTCCAACATCGCTTTCCTTCCCTTTATGAAGCCTGGGATGTTTTGGCTTCCAGTAGGTTTTAGTGTGCAAGACATAATCAGGCTTGTTATAAACTTTCTGTTCTTGTAGAGCAATTATAACAAGCTGCTAGCAGTTGCTCCCATTTGGGCTGCTTCCAATGTAGTTATGTAACATGGCATTTTATAGGGATTGCATACAATTTCACAGGGATAGTGCAGTATTTAAAGAGCCAGTTCATGTTATTTATGCCAATAATAAAATAGACAATCGTGCCATATGGCTACCTGACACAGAGTATCCTAACGGCACAAGAGGATGCACTAATCGTCTTCATGGGGATTGATGAAGTGCAAAGCTAAACACAGGAAAATAACAGTGAGCCGTCTGAGTTATGATATTAAACAAACATCCTGTCAGCTCTTGCATATTAATTTTGACAAGAAAATGAGACCAGGAACGTACTGTCCTTTTATGCCAACATTAATAATAGTCCAATTAATTGAAAACTCTGGTCCAGTTTCCTTGGCAGCGAAAATGAATTCACTGTCGTACATTTCAAAACGCCCGGGATTAATAATCAATGCATTGAAGCAATATCAAGCAAGAGGTTGGAGCAGTGCAGTGTATGGACACACCAAATCCAATCTTAACACACTTCTCACGCAAAAATAAACACGGATCGCACATCTAATGCCAGATCACAGTTCTTATTGTAGTATACTGTCATTTCTGTGAAGCCCGCTTGAATATTGTCTCTGACTTTCACTGTTTTCCTTCATCATTCTGTCCTCAGTATCCGCGTTTGGTATTCCCACCCACACTTCCAATTATCCTTGACGTGATAACACACTATAATGTGACACACAAGGGCAAATGGCTACTCTGTCTAGAAGTAGATCTCCTCAGGACCAGTTATTCTCTTTTGCACTTTGGTGAAGTAAAGAGTCTTGAAAGTGTCTTGAAAGTCTCGGTGAGTTGCCAGTATTCACGCGGGTACTATTAGCAACAACACCATTCGTCACTTACTCTTGTTGTTACACAATATGCATAAATCATACATCCACTCACTGACTACCTTTTTTTTTTTTTTTTTTTTTTTTAGGTACA
>CAAKHG010014797.1:10452-26391 GCA_901007715.1 Dactylopterus volitans
TTTATTATCTTTTTTTTTTTTTTTTTTTTTTTTTTTTTTAGGTACAACTCGATAAAAGCTCTTCTGCTGCTGTAGCCCGTCTGCCTCAAGGTTCGACTTCTAGCTGTTCAGAGATGCTCCTCCTCTGCTACCTCGGTTCTAACAAGTGGTTAATTGAGTTACTGTTGCCTTTCCATCAGTTCGAGGCAGTCTGGACATTCTCCTCTGACCTCTGGCATCAATAAGGCGTTTTTTTCTCCCAGAGAACGGCAGCTCACTGGATATCTTCTCTTTTTTGGGACCATTCTCTGCAAACCTTAGGGAAGATTGGGTGTGAAAACTCCAGTAGATCAGCAGTTGCTGAAATACTAAGACCAGCGACAACCAAAGCCACTTATATCACCGCTCTTCCCCACGTTGACGCTCGGTTTGAACTTCAGCACATTGTCTTGACCACATCCACATGCCTGAATGCATCGAGTGGCCGCCGCGTGATTGGCTGATTAGATATTAGACGTGATATTGTTCAGATGATTAGATGTTTGGCTAATTAAACATCTGCATGAAGGAGCTGTTGAACCAGTGCACCTTTTAAAGTGGTCGGTTAGTGCATGTATAAGCTATAAAGACACATGTCAGTGCTTGAGTGCTAAATTTGGCACTTTTAATCTTACTGACCAAATCATGGCGGTGTTACCTAGTTCTGATGAAATCGAATTTGGGATCCTGAAGGCGCAACTGGATGAGAGGCGAAAACAAGGGTCTCGAGAGAGGAAGAGAGACAATGGCGGGCTGTTAGCGGTCACAAGGGTGCTGACACTTCTCAAAACCTGGTGCAGACAACAGTCCCTGCAATGGTTGCGATTCAATTTCAGTGGGCATTGTCCACAGTATGAAGCACATCCTCTGAAAGTGCCATTTCGCTATGTCTATGAGAAGGATCCGGTTGAAGATAGAGCTTTTTGTTAATCTTTTACTTCGTCCAGTCTGGGTTGCAACATCCCATTTCAGTGCCTGTATTATCTCCTCCACAGGCTGGATGTTTACCAAAGGTGAGGCGAGTGCTTTCAGAGGGAGGAACTGCTCGAAATCATCGATTTCCAGAGTCTTGACAGAATGTTTTGCTGATTCATTTGGCGTTACGTTTCCGTGCTTTAAATCAAATTTGGGGTCGAGAAAGCGCAACTGGGAGAGAGACTAAACAAGTGCATTTGAGAGAGAAAGCGATGTTGCCCCAGTCAGGGCGGTGGCGAGCTTTTAGCGGTCACAAGGGTGCTGACACTCTTCAAAACTTGGTATAGACAACAGTCCCTGCAACATTTGCAATTCAATTCCATTCGATTCAAATTAATTCTATGCGCGTGACTCGGAATTACAAATAACACGGCCTCACGGGCTTTACAGTGAGCGACACCCTCTGTTCCTAGGCCCTCAATAAGAGTGAGGAAAAACTCTAAAAAAAAAACAAAAAAAAAAACCCCAAACCCTTTTAACAAGGAAAAAAAGGAATACACTCCACAGAGGAAGGATCCGTCTCCCAGGACAGACAGATGCGCAATAGATGTTGCAGAAATCAATGTGAAATGTGTGGCAAGCCAGAGCGGCATGTTAAACCCGAGGATACACAGAGTCAAACACACAATAAAGTGGCTGAAGACTTTTATCATGTTTGCTAGTTTGAAAACCAGGTCCTCTGCCGTGACTGCGGCGAGCGCGAGCACACCTGCGGCTCCTGGCAAAGAATCAAAGCCCTCCGTGGAGAATTTTACTTTAAGCGAGGCATCGAAAACTTCATCAACACCTCCAAGTAATTCATTAGCTCCTGGAATAAGTTGTAGATTATACTCTAGTTTTTTTATGTTACAGAAAGAGTAAATTATCGGGGAAGAAACTGTACTTTATCTTTTCATGTACCAGTACCAGTATTGGCATTATGTGTAGAGAACCGAACCTTTAACACCATCAGTTTTATATCTGTCTCAGTCAACAATGTGCAGGCAATATTAGTGCTTCACACACACCTTTATTGCTTGCTTTGAGCTGCGTCCACAAATGAACAAATATATTGATTTAGCTGGGAGGGTTGAAGTCGGCTTAGCTACACATTTCCACACCCCGTTGCCACGGCGCGCTGCCCTACTTTGTCTTTGCTGCCCCTGGACTTTTGTCAGTGGCAATTTTAAGACCTGGGAAGTTGGAGATCCGCATGAAATATTTTAAGGCTAGTCAAGTCTTCATTTCAGCCGCTTTCTTTCCAATGGTCAGAGCATAAACAACAATGGAGCTTGATTGCGACAGCGGTGTGCGGACGGATGCTGAGGTACCGATCCCACCATTCCCACTTATTCTGCTCTTCACTCTCTATGATTGCGACTCTTTCTGGCAGCTCACCTGTATGAGGTATGAAAATTAGCTGACACAATGTCATCTGATCAATTCTCGACCCATCCTGTCTTTAATATCGGGCATAATCCATAAATGTTGGTAAATGGGCTGCACGTATTTAACAGCTGCTGAGCTGAGCTCGAAGTTCCCCCTGTTTTTTGTGTGTAAATGCTTTTGAGCAAAGCATCTGTATCCTAATGCCAATACCAGCTTGGATTCTGCTTGGTTTCTGATTGGAGGGGAAATCGGTAGCTTTCGACATCACAAGATGATATGGCAGATTCTGCAATTGAAAGGTTAACCGGTGCCGCGGGATTGTCAATGTAAATCTTAAACGACTACCTTCACTAAAACTTCCCCGAGGGGTCATCATAAAGTCTAACCAAATAAATTCGCACTTTATCTTCACTGCATATTTTCCATTACGTTGATTTGAGAGAACAGGAGCATTTAAAGTTGACACCAGTCAAATCATTTTATTGTTAGGCTGCACGGCGATAGGGAGAGAGAGAGATTAAAAAAAGTGACATGACTCAGTAAATGCCTCATTTCATCTATTATGTCAAAATGCATTAAGTCTCCGATCTAAACTCACACTGTTTTAATGACGTTAACACCAGATGCTGTTCAGTAACGTTCGAGCCATGCACATTAACGGTTATGCACTGTATCTTTTTCTAACTAGTAGATTTTAATGAGCTTAATTTACGGACATATTGTAGATAGTGAACTCTGAACCTTAATGGGGATAATATCGTGCTCTTGCCAGCTGAGCTGAAGAGTCACGACTGTGCTTATGTGGTGGTTTTAGCAATGCAGCTTCAGCACATATGTAGAGCAGCACGCGAGCCAAAAGAGGTGCCTTGGATATTTTACTGGTTTCTGTATCCATAGAATGAAAAGCCATGCTGAGAAATTATGGATATAGACTGCAGCTCGTTACCACTTGCACAATAAGCAAAGTTTTAAAGTTCGATTCCACATTTGACACAAATAAAAAAGGATGCTGTGACTCACCGCGCTTTAAAAGGGATGTATTCATTACACTGCCCTCCCGCCTGATGAATTATAGCATGTAACATGCAGCATTTTCATCATCACATCAACTAAATGTCATCATGTCCAAGTGGAAATGTCACCGATCAGAAGCAAATTTTCTCCCCATTACTCTGCAGACTGAATCTTGATCAGCGGCTGCAGCAGAGGAATTTAAAAAAAAAAAAAGAAGAAGAAGAAAAAAATCCCCCCAAAAAAACCAACAGAGAGGACGTAAGCAGAAGCTAGCAGGATTCCTGGAGGTTCATCCATCGAGTGGAGGCAGTGATGACTGCTTCCACATGTGGTACGAGAGGTAGCTGTTCTCACCCCACCAAATAATGGGCACATCCGGATATTAGTCGAGGATTCTTCATTTTCTTCAGAACAAGAAGTTTGTCCTGTCACAAGATCCTGCACATTTCCTGCATTCCTGCTCGGCGGTGTTCACATTTGTTAGTTATCTTTCACAATAAATTCAGCGAAAATATTAGACAGTCTCCAATTTTATCACAACTTTGGTGGTATTTACAGCAGAATCCTACCATATTGAATTTCATTGAAGAAAAGAGATTAGAAACCAATGACTGAAGCATTTATGAGTAGGATACATACATATCTCTCTCTATATATATATAAATGGGAGAAGCTTGTCCAAAATTCTTCCTACCAGAAAGCATTTTATGGATAACTGTCCAGAAAATCCTTTCTAACACATAGTTATTATTATGAAATGATTGATCCAAACCCATGCCACTGTCATTTCCCAAATCTAACCAAAAAAAGTTGTCTAAATGCCATCAAATTGTGATAGAGAACTGAAAATAATTTTAGAAATGTTGAAAATAAGTCAGAAGGCAGCTTCTCCTGGAATCTGAAGCACAGGTTTCCAAGCCTCCCGTTTAAGCCACTCATCCGAACACAGCCTGTCTCCAAGTGGACGTTCCAAACGATGTAAACTATCGCTTTACTTCACAAAAGGTTCTCCCTTAAGTGTATATTAAATGTAGCCCAGGTGGGTTAAAATGATGGGTTGAAAGAAAAAGAAACTAATTCAGGCTTCCTCCCACCTCCAAAAGCATGCTGAGGTTAATTGGCTACTCTAAATTGCCCGTAGGTGTGCGTGCCAGTGTGAGTGGTTGTCTGTCCTTCATGTGGCCCTGTGGTGAGCTGGCGACTCGTCCGGGGTGTACCCCGCCGCTCGCCCGCCGTCAGCTGGGATCGGCTCCAGCACGTCCGCGACCCGTAACCGGAATAAGCGGAAGACGATGAGATAGTTATAAATATTCAAATTATTGATTTCTTCTAAGTTTACGCTTTTTTATTTTCCGTCATTTGATATTGTAGTTGTGATAATTTAGTTAAATGGGTAAACCTCATCAGCTCCACCCTGACCTGCCTCGACTGATGGAATCTAAGAGGGAGAGGCTGTGGCACTGAGAGGGGTGAGAAAAGAATCCTACTTAGCAACTCATGGAATTGGAGGTATAAGATGATTCATATTTCCATGTTGATATCGATATTTTGTTCGTATAAGTTCAGCGCAATTTCCGTCAGAAGTAATTCTAATATTGGTGATATAATCTGGACTTTGAATAAGAGAGTAATATACGTTTCTATAAATGTTGAGAAATTATACTCTGTGTTATTTTGATGATACGGTCTATTGAAATGTAGCAACGAGTAGAGAAATAAAAGTGAAATGTTAAGTTTACATAGTTAAGATGAACATGCTGGAGACTAGGCTTGTGTTATAAATGCAGAGCAGATTTTTGGATTTGATTGAGCAAATCACTAAAAAGAAGTCCTCGGTAGATCCCCGGGTAGATGGCGAGCCACCCAGCCAATCAGCAGGAACGATTCTACAAGGACAAGTGGATTTATCTTCTGTGTGGTAGGATTGTGCCAGTCAGCTGGACCGGAACCACCCTGACCGCACACTGACTTAGAGAGACTTTGACCAACCGGAGCCTCATCCTAAGGTCCTCATTGGTCAACTCACACTGACCTGGAGGTGATTTTAAGGTGTGAAAAAAAATCACTCGAGGACAATTTACTCTCAGGACCCAATCTGTTACTTTTCATATTTGTGTAAAATTGTGTATTTCGTGTTGTGGAAGCCCACTAAAGGTGCAGCTAGTCACAACTCATCCATTGTGTGTGTGTTATGTGATTATTGCACTCTACATCTTCCAAATCTAAAACATTGTGCGCCCAAGAGTGGGTTACATAAGCCAAACCCTGATTTTCCTTAACCTTACCCATATTTTTGCCAGAATACAGTGTAACAACAGCAATTACTGTTATTAAATTGGTGAATGCAGGGTGAGGGCGTCGGTTCCAAGTAGCCAAGGACCTGCTACTATTCTCAGCGGTGCTAATAGACACCATGTTTTTATATAATTTCAATAATATTTCTATGCTGCCAATTGGAGCAGTTAACACTGTTGACAAATAAGTTAATAAATGATATAAAGTGTTACTGACGTGTCTTTCCCCCACTTCTATTTTAGCATCTTAATGTGTGTCGAGCTGTTGATTCCTTTTCCCTGCTCTGATGCAATGTTGAACTATATCGTGGTCTTAGCTCCACTCTGATGGATTGCTTTGACTAACCAGATTAGATGTCTGCAAAGTTGTTTTTTCCCCTGGCAGTGGAATTTGTGTGAGCCAGAGGTATGACAAAATCAGTTTCATATGCTCTCAGTCATAGCATGTGCCTGTAATTATCACATCTGACACATTTGCTTTTTCAGGAGAGGGAGTAATAAAAAAAAAAAATCAGCATAAATACATCCTACACTGGACGGGACCCTGTATAGACCTTATATGTCGCCATGGACAGTATATTTCTCAGCTCCTTTCAAACTCATTATTTTGTGAGAAACCGGAATAAAGCAGTCTGGCTTGCTGATTGTGTGCAGACTCACTTGTGCCGTTTGTTTTGCTGCTTCAGCTGTTCTCCTGCTCGGATGGAAACTTCCACAAAAAGCCCCTTTCATGTGCTTCACTCGGTCCTCAGTGTTCGCCGCCCTCGTCGTCACTGCTCTCAGACTTCATAAGTGTTATTTCTTTAAAAAAAATATGTATTGTTAAGACATATTTCATCTACATTCATGGTTGACTTCAAGAATACTAGTGCCATAAATGTAGTTTTGTCCTTCACTTTTCCAGTATTTTTTTTTTTTTTTTTAGAACAGATTGGTGCAAAACTTTGTTCGGATATTGATTTGGCTTTGGAGATAAACTTTCTACATTGATCTCAAGACTTATTCCCACCACAATGAGGTTGACATTGGTAATTTTAAGTCAAATGCCTCGCAAATTATCAGCTTCCATTGCAAAATCCTTTTTAGGGCTGATTTAGGGCAAATGTTGGCATGCTAACTTGCTGACTCTAAGATCACAATTGTGGTTAAGGTTTTACTGTAACCGCTGAGCACCCGCATGGTGTGTTGTCACCGAGCATGTCAGCATCATGGATGTGATTAGCATGCCAAGATTAGCATTCATCGCTCATTAAGCCGCCTTTGTTATGATTGACGCTCTTGCACTGTGTCCATGTGCATTACACTTGCACTGCATGACTTAAGACAGCGTCGCGCTTTCTTAAATTGAGTGACAATAACGCACGTACGACTGTGCCGTATGCGCGCATGCATTGAATTGGAGGCGCGCAAACAACGCCGACAACAATAACAAAAATAACACTTTGCTGTGGCACGCGGTGCGTCACTCTTATTCTGTGACATTGAAGTCACTGATGTGTAGGCGGAGTGGTGCGATTGTGTGATGAGTTGGAAGCTAATTCAGTGTTGAGCCAATGCGGCGACAGTCACATGTCTGGATATTCCCTTATTGTCTTACTTATCTTGCAAATGCAAACACGTGTGAAATTATGGTCCAGTGGTTCCTGTCACAAACACGGCCACCGCCGCGGCTACACCGTTCTGTCACTTGGAGCACAGTACATGTCGACATAATTGTCAGCGTTATATAACTGGCAGGTGGAAATGGGAAAATATGCGAGATACAGAATGTTGCCTTCTTTGTGTGAAGCTTCCAGTAAGGTTTTTTTTTTTTTTTTTTTTGTTTATTATGGAATTGGGACACAGCTTGTGGGGCCACAATTTCACAAAGTCAAACAAGAAAAGGGAATCGATGTGGTTCTCAAAGCCATATTTCCTATGAGTTCACATTTTTTTTTGCGATTTATTGGATATTTATACTGTCAAGAGTTGAATTAATCGAAGCAAATGAGATTCACAGGTGCTGCGGCTACGATATGATCTGCCTCTAAGGGCATGGCTCTGTAGTAACTTGGATCAGGCCTGTGCAGACGTGGGCAGATGCAGCGCTAAACCATGATTTTTGCACATTTTGCTGTGTTACAAGTGCAAACCGCATCTCCGTATCAAATAAATATGAAAGATTGTGCATGATGCTTGTAACCCTGAATTTTAATCTCATGTCCTATGCCTCTCCATTTTTTTTCTTTTAACATATGATTCTGTAGTTAATGCCGCATTGTAAATATTGCACAATGTTTTGGCCGTTGGAATAATGCCTTGTGTTTATTATGCAAAGGTGGCAGGAAAGCTCAGCTTACTGCATCCTCATGAATATTGTGGTGACACTAGTGATAGTTACACTGGCAGTCAGCAAACAATCCACAAGCAGCATAAAGACGAGGACCAGTCATCATTTTGAAGGAACTATCATCTAAAGTTAAATAACAAATATTGTAAATTGCTGTCTGCATTTTTCACCATTTCACCATCTACATTTGAATTACTTTGTAAAATTCGACATTTTTAGTGTATATGAAAGATGCGGTTAGATGAGTCAATGTTTTTTTTTGTTTTTTTTCTTCGTTTCGAAAGTTGTCTCCATGCCTGGTATCACAAACTAGTTAAAGTCAACAAGACTGCAGTAACACAATCGACCAAATTCATTTAGTGTGGGCTGATTTTAATCAAGATATTGTGACAACGTGTCAGTCACATTCCCGCCGCAGACGTGGGATGCTGTCTGGCTACAACGATCTTTTCACAAATCATACAACACTCATCAGTCAAGCCTCTGCAGTACAATGGATGAACCCCTTTCAGTTGCCGTGATATGATGCATTTTGCGATCTCTGACTATGCAGTAAAAATGCTCAAGGCGACTCCATCATTCAACATTCAAATACACTGACTATAATCTCGTCTCTTAAAACCTCCCTCTTCATGAATTTTCATTTGCTGAGAATAGCCCCAAACCGTTTTTTTTAATATAGACATAATATGACTAAACAATGGATGCTTTTAGTCTTAATCTATATCTGTTTCTGCGCTGTGCCAACAGATTAATGTTCATATGTTGCATACAACGCTAATGATCTGCTCTGCATGCATATACTATTAAGCAGCTATGCAAATAAGTGCCTCTGTAATTCAAAATCAAACACACACTTCGGTAATGATTGCCATTCATAGCAACACCCTTTATTGCATCTTTGTAGAAAAAGGCACATTTCTTTGCACTGTGACAGTCTTTTCTTCCTTTGCAAAATGCTGTATAATGTCCATTTTAAAAATTAAATTTCAAGATCTTCATATGCAGTGCTTTTTAAATGAGCCAACAATGGCCAGTTTAAATATATTTGAGCTACTATCATGACTTGTGATACACAAAGACTTGTGATACACAAAGTAAAAACTTGGAACAGCTTTAATATTCTGGTTTTACTCTGATAATGGTTATCTTGAGTGTAGAGCAGAACTACTGCATAAGAGCCATTTAACGACGTGGGCTCGCCAGCGTTTGAATATTTGACCTGTCAGGGTAGCATAATGAAGGCCAGAGCAGCAGAACATTAACTGCTACACAAATTTTATTATTTGTTATTATAACAATATAATTTAATTCAACTCATTTTTATTTATAGAGCATTAAATCAGAAGTTATCTTGTGGCACCTCTCAGAGCAGCAACAAGAGGATATACATTCTCCACACACGTCTCCATCTATGGCCCTGGACCCATTTGTGTTCTTGTGTTTATGTGATATTAATGGAGTCATAGGCCATGTTCTTTTGAGTGTAACGATAAATTGATGGTACATTTTGGCCTGACAAGAATTGTGGTAGCAAGAGTCAACAAAGCGGCTAGCGGATCAGGACCACTGGGTGAACCCTCAGCAATACTTTATGCCAGTCTTGCATTTATTTATGTTCAACATCTAGCTTCTCTGTAGCCATGCTGGTGCGAGGGCCTCAGGCTACACACCATCTCAAGATAAATGGCTCATCAAGGTGACTGACAGGTGTAGAAGAAAATGTTTAAGTGCTGAGCAGGAGGAAGTGGAGACCAGACAGGTGTAGCGCGGCAGCAAACTACTGCATCTTCACTAGAGAGAAGATTAGTTTAAACTGAGTCAGTGAATCTGTCTTGTTTGCTACAACAAGTAGTTGTTGAATCTACTCCCGGCTTCTACTTATTTCCATGTCGCTACCAGCATTTCTATGGGGTGCAGCAGCAGCGGCGGATGCCTCCTGCTCCCCATCCAATTAACTTTGGGGGGGTGTTTTCATAAACTACCTGTGTTAAGGCAGAATTTTGCAAATTTAGTGTTAACTGTGTCGACAAATCTAAAAAAAAATCATCATCACAATATATTCTGTGATCAGGTTGTTTCTTTAAATTGTTATGACATTACATGCTGGGACAATATGTTTTTAGCTCATCCATCCATCCATCCATCCATCTAGTTAACATTGCAAACCACTTTTGTGGCCATAGCTCAAGATTTCATACACGTATGACAAATCTTGACATTTACGTATAATATGATAAAGTGATCAAGTGATACCATTTTATATTCCAAAAGGTCATCTCGGCTGTGATAATGTTCCGCAAACACATTTTTATGGCGATCATTGCGGCGCCGCCACTCAGGAATATAAGGATGGACTCAGATTCCCTCAAATTCTTCACTGTGTTTATACGAGACTCTGGACAGACGTTTGTGAGCATTCGACCACCAGGCAGTCATTCAATTTTCTTCCTCCAAATTATGTCTAAATAACTACTGTTACTGACTGCCACTTAAGTCTGCCCTGGAGACTGCCTTGGGCTACTTTTTTATACTGCATATGACATCTTTATTTTTAGTTAACCTAATAAACATAATAGCCCTTTAGGTACTTTTGATGGTTTATCTCGACTACGTAGGTACGGAGTGCAGGTGCCTGAACTATCGTGTTGTAAAACCACTTTACTGGCTAAATTTCAAGCCTCGGTACAATTTATAAGGCCTCATTTCATCTGAAAATCTTTAGCGCATGTTTGTTTTAAAGAGCCAGATCCATCTTTATGTCTCATTCTGCACAAAATTCAAATTAATGTGTGTGGCGGCGCAAATGTCACCCACCACATCATGCGGTCCCCGAGGAATCCATGACGGCCGATTAATTCCGTTAGAACAATCGTTGTTTTGGCATCATTAAAATCAACAGGGACAACATTTAGACTGATTAATGGAATTAACCAAAGTCACATTTTTGCAGCGGAAGGCATTCAAATTCCTTAAACCTGACAATGGAGCAGCCATGCACACAGCACTTGAGCTCAGTTGTGAGGGACTGCTGCAGCAGCAGGGGCAGATTTGTGATCTGCTTTTGACAGAAGATAAGAACCCGTGTACAGCGGTGCATCGGCTACATAAATCAAAAGATAGATAAACGATAAATAAACAAGATAGTGCCAGTTCAGCAGGCAGCACTGGCTACTTGTTAGGACTGCACTCCATTTCATCAGATACAATATTGTTTAAAGGAGGCGCGTGGACTATTTGCATGCACTCTTACACGGGATGCAAACTGACCAACAATGGGACTACAATTGGCTGTCATACCCAGAGGATATTAAACTGCTTCAAAGCATTGGCATTATATTTAAATTATGCTAATTGAATGAAACAAAGACCAATGCCAAGCAAAGCTCCGTGGCTGCCACAAACCTGTTCGGTTTGGATGCAACATTTGGGTAAATTTTACAGCAATTTGGCTTCAGAGGTATGCCTTTCAGTGGCATTTTATTGTGTTCCAAAGAATAAACCGCATTTTTGCAAGATAGTACGTCAATTTTACAAATAACAGGAAAGAGTTCATTAAAAACTATATGAACTTGACGCTTTGCAGTGCAATGTCCCATGCATTGGGAGAGACACATGGAGGTAACCACTGAAATGAAGGTGTCCTGCGTGTCCTGTTCCCCAGGGCGCTACACAAAGATGTGCGGTACGTTCAGAACACAGTCGCGCTGTGAGAGCGACATTGTTACATCACAGTCAGGGTCCAGCAGGGGCAAGAGGGCTGTGAATTCCAATTGTATGTGGGGTCACTTGAGCGTCTCTCCGGTTTCAGCCATACAGTACATTCAAGCATGGCCTTCTTTGCAGAACACACTCACATACAGTATAATATATATATATATAAATATATATATATATATATACAATGTCAATCTCTGCGAGCACAGCTGTGCTGTATACGCACATGCTTCACCAATCATACATCCGCCTCGGCAATATCTTTCCCCAGGGAAGCTGCTTGACTCGCAGCAGATCCTTCTTGTCTCCTTTGCAAAATCTCCTCAGTGGTATATTCATACAGGAACGCCCAAAGTGAAGGCACAGATAAAATATGGGTGAGTATGTCTTCTTCTATTAAATGTTAAACAGATTTCTTTCTTTGCAGTGGCATTGAAGTGGCAATGTACAGTGGCAGCTCTTGAAAATGAGCTGAACGCTCAGAGGCAATTATGAGAGTGATATTGTAGGTTTTAATGCAGCTAAACAACTGGGGGACCCTTTTATTGCAAGAGTGGGTTCTCCCAACCAAGCGCATTTATCATTAACAAAATTCTTATCCTTGTCCGTTTACTTCTTCCATACAGTCAGATACATTGTGTTGCAGTTTGAAATCTATTCTACCAACAAGCACATGGCTCAAAAATTTCTGTTGGTGCAGGTGCACTGTTCTGAAAACATTTAAAAGAAAACTTCATTCACTCAAAAAATGTTTGTTTTTATGGCACAATACTTTAATCTTAACAAACACCCCATATTAAAAAAAAAAAAAAAGGAACAGACTGGAAACCAAACTAAGTCCAGCGCATCTCCTTCGAAAACATGACAGAACAAAACAACATTAAAAACACCGCAAACCTTATTCAAAAGCAGCGCATTTTCTACACATATCTTGGCATTACAGTTGCTGAGTCACTGTTGGCAGACACCTGGATGTAGCCCTGGACTCTGGTTGTTTTGGAGATTTCAGTTCTTTTCCAGTTTAATGTTTGGAGCCTGTGTTCTCCCTCACGTGTTTCTAGTCTCACTCGCTGTCTTTGGACACACCTGTTTCCCGTTTTCCAATCAATTCTTAGGTGTATGTTGTTCATTTTCACACTCGCCTTGCCAGATTGCTGTAGCACTCATCCTCTGGACATTCAAGCCACAGACCTTGTGTTCCATAAAGGCGGTTTTGCGGGTTATTTAGACTTTGGACTGTTTGTTGGATTTTTGCCTTCGCCTGTCTGCTGTGTCTACTTCACTGACTGCTTTTCCATGCTGGGTAGAGCAGTCAGTGTTCTGTTGTGATCCCTGCAAATGAGTCATCTCCGCGTGACCCAGGTCATCACACCTGCATAAAGTGGCCTCTATCCCGGCAGCGGGGGGTGCGTAGCCCTTTGGCACGGGTGGCAACTGTGGCAAAAACAAACACCAGGCACTGAGATATAACTGCACGACTTGCTATGTTTCACCACAACAGAGATAGCAGCACCAGCTACGGCTGCGGCCTCGCAAAACACTGATGTGGGCATATTTGTGAACAACAGGAAGAACAGCAATGACCAAAACATCGACATCAGCAAAATACAGCAGCATATGTATCATGACAGGGTTCGTGGGGTTGTACACCCCCGAAGCACATGCAAAGCAGCTCCAAGACCCCGTGCCCCAGAGACCGACCCAGACCCCAAGCAAGTGGTCCACCACAGGGGCTAGGCCAGAGCAGTCTGTGACAGCCTCCCCGGGAGGGTGGGACAAGGTCCAGCAAAGGGGGCAAAGGAGGGCGCCCCCAAAGTCAGGGAACAGCTCACCACACACATGGTGATCCCCTGAGCAACGGCGCAGCCCATATGTGGGCACATTTTCAATGCCAGTGTCATAGATAACGGTGACCGATTGCATCCGGCCGACTGTAGATGAATCCTATAAACAAAGATGCCCTTTTCATAAAATGTTTTCATCCAAATCCACTCATAGCTTTTTTTTTTGGAAGTAATCTTGCTAAGAGACATGAGAGCGAACATGGACGAAAACATAACCTACTTGTAATAAAAGTACTGAAAATTGCAAAAGTATAATAAACTAACTTACAACGCCTTTTCTTAGACGTTCCCATTTTGTGCTGGAGAGGACTGGAGGGTCCAGCAGTTCCCAGCACTCTGCTGAGTGTCTATCGGTGCACAAAGAAGAGAAAACACAGAAAGGCAGTTTAGAGTCTCCGGTGACTGGCTTGCATGATTGAAGATCTTTGGAGGTGCATCTCTGCACACACCATCGTGCTACCATTTCTTGCAATTCACATTTATAATGTGATTGTGGAATTGCAAAAAACAAAAACAAAAACAAAAACAAAAACACAAAAACACCCAAGATGCAAATTCAACTTTTGGTGTAATTACATGTAATGAAATGCCCGAGGCCAAAAACTATTTGATTAAATTGTTTCATATTTATGGTTTTGCTTTCCTTTGGAGGAAAATTGATTTATTCTTGTAGTTTTGGCCTCAGATCAGATCATTAGTAATATAATAATACATTTTAGCATATATATATATATATATATATATATATATATATATATATATATATATATATATATATAGTCACACTGAGAATTAGAGTATGTAGAAGTTTCTATCAAGAGGCCGTTCTTAGTAGATTGTAAAAGAATGTATCGAATATGATAATTGTTAATCAGTGTATCCAACAACAGATTACATGCCAACAAAATAAGTGTTTCTGTTTGATAAATTATTTAGTGCTTTACCGATGTCAAAGACTTCTGTAAAAAAAGCACAGGTTGGCAGACTGAATAACCTTCTTCACATTTCTCTGCAGGGAATCTGTAAAATTACCCCACGATTAAAACAAGCCTACAATTTATTAACACTTTCCACTAGATGCTGAACGGCTGCCCCCACCTTCCCGATGACGCCAGGGAGCCATTCATATTTTGATCACAGCGATTAAGTTCTTGACAAAGTGATAGCGGCACTCGAATGTGTGTGCAAATAATATCACCACAGTGGAAAAAACATGAAATAATGAATGAAATAAGTGCTGGAAAAAAACTCCCTGTCTACTGGAGATGCGATTGTAGCAAATTAAAGGGAAAACTCTGCATTTTAAGTTAAAAGTCAGCCCCCCCGCCCCCAAAGCTTGCAGTGGAGACATCCCATTGATCTTCACTCTCTTCAACTTCAGTCTACTTGTCAAAACGCTCACGGTTTTTGACAACTGCTACGCTCCTACAGCGATGGCTGCCGCACATCAAACACTGTTCTTAACAATGAGCAGACTTCTTAAGAGTCCAACAATGTTTATCCTGAGATCTGACACATGCATTCTAATCATAAGTTGATGGAGGATTTGAACCTCCGACTGATCTCGTAATAGAAGTTGAACTGAAGTTTTAACAGAACTTAATGCCTGGTCCTGCGGAGTGCTCTTACTTTAAAGCAACGCAGTTTCACTGGGTGCAGATTGAACTGATTTCTGCAGATCATAGCAAAAGAATTTATAATGTAGATCAAAAAAAACAAAACAAAAAAAAAGGACATAAGATGTGCTTTTACGTCATGTTAGCCGCAAAGGAATTACTTCTGGAGAATTAAAGTTTCAGTTGATTGAGAACTGAATGAGTTTATGTAATTATCTGCGTCATTTCTCAAGGTTGAAAAGAAATCAACTGGTGCTTCTAGTTTTACAAAGAATTGTCTTAATATTATAATATTCTGCTTACTGTAGTTATTCTACATTTAGCTGTACAAAACAAGACATTGGAGGACAACGTCAAAGGCTTCTAACAGTTTACTTCTGTTTTCATAGACCAAATAATTAGTCAAGATACATGCAGACTACGTTTTGCATCTCACACCTCGTTACATGTCATCATCGCTGTGCCCGAAAATGACATATTTGTAAGTTCATTTACGGATGTGTAACACATTTTTCCCTCCAGCTCCTGAATATCTTGCTCGCTAGCTGGTGTTGCCTCCTTTCATCGTTTTGATACGCCACATGCAGGTGTCAAGCGGCATCATGATTGGTTCCTTGCGTTATCTACATCGCAATCCTGGACTGCTGGATTGCATATCCAAAGCAGAGATCCCTAGGCCATAACGCTGATTGCTAATTTTGCGCTTCACACGTCTAATAACGCATAAAATACATCATGCGGGCATGAGAACTGGACCATGGAGC
>CAAKHG010014798.1:0-14554 GCA_901007715.1 Dactylopterus volitans
TCCAGTGTTTTAACGTCATTCAGCGAATCAACTTTGGGGATAATGCGCAAGCCTGTCTGTGATGTGTTAAAGTCACCGGCAAAAACACCCTCACACACACACGCACACATACACAGACACGCACACATGCACGCACAACCCAAGAGCAACACACTGCCCAGCAATCGTGAGTCATTTCTCAGCATATTTAACTTGCCACCCCAGCAGGGCTGCTTCCGAACCGCCTGACGCACTTCCAAACCAACATCTGCCTCTCAGGCTTCTGCTATCCCGTGGCTTTCCCCGATAATCGCCGTCAGAAACTGCAGGGAGGTGAAGACAGGGAAGAGGAGACAAAGCTGAAGAGAATATATGAAAAATAAGACGGTGAATGATTGGAGTGGGATTTAGATTAGGAGGGAGCAAAGGTACAAATGATACAAGGAGGTAAAAAGGAGAACTCAAGAGTGAAGGAAATAGATGTTTTCCTTCACAGCTGGATCTTGTATTCAAAGACTGTTGAAGTCCATGGATATACAGGCGGAGAAAAGCAGACATGACACACTCCAATAAGTTCCTTGTGTGTCTGTCCAGACCTGGTGCCATTACGGTGAACTTGGACAGTGCGTGTGGAAGAGATGGCAGCCATTTTTCCTTGCCAGCAGGATGACACAGCTCCGTTTGATCCCAGATGCCAGGAGCTAAAGGGAAAATAGCTTGGGTGTTTCACCTCACAGTAGAGTGCTGACAGCTCTGCATCAGCAGTCCAAAGGGAAAATGGAGAGCTGCTGTTACAGTGTGACCTCAATGTACTTTTTGCATTTCCTTGGCCATCTTTGGCTTTTTCACATTCTAATTTTCTCTTTCTTTGGCGAACTGAACATGAATTAATGCAGGAAAATATTATACTGGACCGTAATAAAGTTTGTAGTCTTCTTATACTGTCAGTTGACCAGAATGTAATGTGGTGCAAGAGACTTTTTTGGTCAAAATGGCAAAAGACAATTTTCTCCTTTGACTTATTGTGATGTGGTAAAGTGTTGCAAAGTGCATGAATGTTGAGGTGAACTGCGGCAGGCCACAAGGATTCAAGTGAAGATGATGGCAGCAGCCGGGCAGCATCTCCAACAATCGGTTTCTTTAGTGAAAACCACAAAATACAAAAAAAAAAAAACAAAGAGCCTGATAAAAACTGAGAAGTACAGGAAAGGTAATGGGGAGGCAGAAGAGGTGAAGAGTTATTCTGAAGGCAGGAGTAAAGTAAAAACGGAACTCATCACACAAGAGGCAGGTGGTAGGAAAAGAGAGCCGGCAGGGAGCCGATTGGCTTGGGACGGACAGCGACTGGCAACGTGTCCATTCAACTGACGGGAAATCAGACTTCTGCTGAGGGGAAAATAAACTGGGCGACAGCATGTACTTTTGTCAAGGGTCACAAACCCAAAGAAAGGAATTTTTCTTTTTTTCCTTTTTCTTGGGCTCCTCATTGGACCACACATACCTGCTGTTCCTACGTGGCATGTTTTTACAGAGGTGTTCAGCAGCAGAAACAGATTCCTTCCTCTCTTGAAATGTAAACAGCTGGTGATGTATGTACAATTTTTGTTGAACACAACTTACTTGCAAATGTTTCTCTTTGGAAAAGACGCAAACCACCTCAAGCAAGTGTAAAAACATTGTTAATGAAATTGCCTTTTCTGATGCAACGCCTCAAAATGAGTGACACCAAAACAAAAGTCGCGGTAGTACTGCACGTTACTGAACACAACGCCGAAGCTGCCAATTGCAACTGCATGCAGCCAGAAAATGAGCAAGTAGCTACGTGGAAATCAGGACCAGCCAAAAAGATTTACTTACTAATGATAACTCGGAGCAAAATTGCCGCTTTAAAAAGATTATCATGTAAAACCCAAGCCAGAATAATCATAGTAAGGCAAATTTCCCACTAGCTACTGAAACTGATAAAAAAAAGGACTAAAACTAATTCTAGATAGCATTGCTTAACAATTCATCAAAACAAGAAAAAAAATCTGCACGCGAATTGCATAAATTGCAGCGTTATTCGCTCCGACAGGAAACATCCTTTCAAACAAACTGCGGCTGCCGACGCAGCTTCATGAAGCCTCGTTATTTCATGTTTAGCTTTCACGAGCCTCCCGGGACACCTCAAAAAGAAACCCCGATGATATAATAGGATTTATGAAAAATGATGGTTGGGGAAAGTAATAAATGAGGAGACGTTACAAAGAAGCATTCTTGCATTACTCAAGACCTCAAGCTAAGATGCAGCCGGTGTACTATAATTTTGGTTCACAGCAGACGTGTAGACTCATATTTGTCCATCGGCAGCAACGCTAAATTACAGGTCTCTTGCTTTTCTCCATTTGGCTCTGTGACTGTTTGGAGTATTTTATGGTCTAGTCTTTTAATGAAAGCTAACAAACCATGTCCTCCGTTTTCTAGTGAGTCA
Source organism: Dactylopterus volitans (assembly GCA_901007715.1). Taxonomy (NCBI): domain Eukaryota; kingdom Metazoa; phylum Chordata; class Actinopteri; order Syngnathiformes; family Dactylopteridae; genus Dactylopterus; species Dactylopterus volitans. Next base: position 2,450 of record CAAKHG010014798.1, read on the forward strand.
GCAGGAGTTCTACAGGTCCCTCCCAAAATATTTCATCACTCATAATCAAAGATTGCGGTCACATATTCTTTGATTATTCCCATCACCCACCACAAAACTAATGTTTTCAAGAATATGGAAGTCCCATGTTTCACATAACAAACGAACAGACCTTTAAATGATGAGCATGGCATCTCCTACTGTCTCGTTAATGAATAACATTGCTCGATTGTTAGTCATCAGCCAGAAAATATGCAACCATGTGTCAGCTGATGAAGGATGAATAGCTGGAACCATTTCACTGCCTTTCCGCAGCTCACTGAATTTCTGAAATTTTCCAGATTTTTAATGTTCTGAAACCCTCTGCCGAACATTTGTTTTCCATAGAGCCTTTTCCATTTATTAACTTAGCATTTTTTTCCTATTTTGGTGGCTAAAAACAGTGTGTGATTATGTGAGAAACGATGTCCCTCCTCTCCTTTCTCCACGATAACTAGTCCTCTAAACCTTGGGATATTATATGTGTGTTTCTGAGGAAGAGACACTCAAAGCTGCCTCAGCACTGGAAAAGCTGGTTGTAAAACAGCATCGTAGGCATTGAGGGGCCCGTGTGGATTTCTCATTTTGTCTCTCCCTCTCCCTCTCTTTTTATTCCCTACTTTGTCTTTCGCCGCTATGTTTCCTCACCTGTCATTTCATTTGCGTCCCGTTAATTTAAAGAATGACTTCTAACCCTCATATCTGTTTTTAAGATGTTTTTTTTCTTTGCTTAAGCCACCTTTGCTCTGTCCTCCCTTCGCCTCGCCAGCAGGGCAGTTTAGCTCCAAAGGTTCCTTGCCTGCCTCTCAGGCATGCCTCACCCTCCTCCTGTCCAGCGGCGGGCCACTTCACACTGTAATTATCTAACCAATATTGTGCAGAAAGTTCACATACCAGCACCCACCCTTGTTTTGCCTCCGCTGTGCTATGACTTTGCTATCTTGTCAGCTGAGATGTGAAACTGACGGTACATGAACCGCATGATCGTGTGCAGGGATTCACTCAACATTATAAAAAAAAAAAAGTTCAATATCTACAAAAAATATCAATGAATCGGTTTTAGTTGCCAAAAAAAAATTTGCTTTGCGCCCTCATATAAGGCAATCCATTGTAGGGGTAATTAAACATGCGAAAAAGTTAAATGATCCCATTTTTGGGAGAAGGTGAACCAGCAAGTAGTAGAAATTAAATATGTTTTATGCTGCATGTCTTTCTCTTTCGCTCTTTCTCATGCACACACACACAAATACATTCCCTTTGCACAATATGTTCCCGTTATTATGACACTAAAGTTGTTCTTGTAGACCTTGTAGTTGCACTGATACACATATTCATTTTGGATATGTCATTTCTGAGCAGCGGCAGCCCAGCGATTAAAAGGGTAACCTCTTTAACCGCCTCCATTGCAAAGCCTTGCTAGCAGAACATTGGCAAACAGTGCTGGTCAAGATCCCAGAATTTACAAAAACGCCTAATACTGCATGTCCTTCTAAAGCACCATGGAAACATGTTTCAAGAAATGCATGGGAAATATTATATTTTCCCTCCGGATCTCGCCGGAAAACATTGGTTTTGATTATTTTTGATCAGTCAGTATAAATTCAAAACAGTGAAACGAGCGGAAGGGAAAAAAATGTGAACCCAAAATATCAGCCAATTGAAAAAAGCCATATCAATCACTTTAAAATGATTGATAAACCTCATATCAAAGTGAATAATTTCTTCCACATTCTGTGTTGTGCACAATAACTTTGGACTTTTTCAGGTGAGATTTAAACCAAATTTGGCAACTTCACAATGCAAAGTGGTTCAGTTTGGGAGAGCCCTCGCTGACGCCGCTGCAGCTGTGTAGGAGCTCCCCCAGTCTCTCCTCGGAATACTACTTTATGTATCCTTAAATAAATTTCCCACCCCTGTGAGAACAAACCACTTAATGTTCAGCTGCTCAGCTTGATATATGGACGCGTGGCTTCTAGCACTGGTCGGAGGGAGATTCTATGGGATGCAAGAGTGCATCCTATAAAACACAAACGAACGAGACAAAGAAAAAAGGGGACTACTGAGTTTGGCGTTCCCGCATGTGCGAAGCATTCTACTACTCCAGAAGTGATTATTTCCACTGCATCTGCAAGTAGGCTTCACGTTCCAAACCATCATGGGAGAGAGGCTGTGATTTCTGCTGCCCTAAAAGGAGAGCTGAAGCACCAGTTGGCAGTTGTCACTTGCAGCTGAAACCACACGGCGCTCGTCATCTGAGGGGGACGGGATTCAGAGGTTGCCAGATTTGTTCTGTGCTTTTTCAGTACGCCGGCGACTGCCAGGAACCATCTCATAGAAATGTGGGAAGTGAATGACATTTCAGTTTTTCCTCAGTTGTCCCCCATGTCCCCCTCTGTCTCGTCTTTAACTTGGATGGATGGTTTCCCTGCTTCGAAGCTGACATTTTGCTTCGGTCCTCTTAGAACAAATCGTCTATTGTCACAAAGCAGTTAAAAAAAAAAAAAGGAAGAGCGGAAGATAATTTGAAAGGTCATGATCTTATTAAATGGACAACAATGATATGTGTAATAAATTTCCAAAAGGTCACAGTGTGACTCACTGCATTCAAATGGAAAATGGGATGTACAGTATTTGTATGGCTCACACATTGGTTTTTCTTAAGGTGCCTTGCAATTTTTGGGTTTTTTTTATTGTCACCTCGTTCCAATATTGGCTCTTTTATCGTCGCCTTATTCTTTTATTTGCTTTTTATTGTAGCCTCGTCTTTTTAATTGTTGCTCCATTCTTTTATATGTTGTTTTCAACATATCCACTCCTATTTTTCCTTAATTTAACTTTGGCTGCTCCTTTATTGTCTTTGCTTCATCCTTTTATTTGGTGGCTGATATCATCTTGTTGCCTTGGCTTTCAGTAATGTGCACCACATTGGGCCACAGCGGTTGTATAAAATGTTCTGTTTTATACTATCATGCTATAATGCAAGGAATTCTGTATGGGTGTTGATATGTGTGTGTTTGTGTGAGCGTGTGTGTGGATGTATCATTTACTTTTTCAACAACCATTCATCTGATCTACTTTTTACTTTGCAGGTGTATTGATAGAGGAATGAATAAATGCTGCAACCTTTTTTTTTGTCTGTTTGAATTTCTTTCTATTAGTGTTTTTTTTTAGATGCTGAATCAGTGTAAATATGACACCAATAGCATAGTGTATAGAATACAGGTGCACTCCACATTTAAATGCTGCCTACTTTAGCTAAGAATTCCAACTGCACACTATACTATACTATACTTAACAACTTTCGAACTATAGTAGTGAGTGCTGGAGGCGTACCTCTTTCTATCTATTTAAACAATTTATTTTCAATATCTTGACCATTATTACTTTAGCTGTCTTTAAATGCTCTGGATTCACATCACTCTGTCAAGTTCACTCAGGAACATTATAAAGGAGAGTCAGCCGAGCAGAGACTGTAGATTAAGTCTACGCTGTGTTGATTGCATGAGCAGATGTTCTTTTGTTCCAAACAGGCGCTGCAGTAGTAAATAAAGATTGATTGATTATATAGCGCTCAACCCTAAATGGTACCAAAAGCGCTTCATTCGCCCATTTATTCACTCGCATTTTTCTACAACGATGACGGGAGGTGCCATGCGAGGTGCCAAGCCATTACGCTATAGGAACAGAAAGCCGATCATTTAAACTTCTGTAAGTGCGTCGTGTGTCCGTACGACTCCACTTTGCCAAGCTGGGCAGACCCACCAGAAACAGAAACAATATGTGCTCACGGACTGGAGGCACTAAATTACTTAAGTCACAAAAAAAAAAAAAAAATCAGTCAAGCTTCTTGTTTTTTCAATTCACTTCATGAACCCCAGAACAAAAACCATGAGGAGCCTCTCTTGTGGGCCACGCAGGGAACCTCAGCAGAGTGATGACTTGTGGGCAAGTGATGAATGTTCAATATTTCTTGACATCCGTTCATCCTCAGAAACAGTGAAAGAGCTAACTGTGCAGTTCACCACGTACTAACATAAGAAACAAGCGCCTATAATTCAGAAGCTTGTGACGATTACACTAAACCTACACACCTAACGACGCGGTCACCTCCAGCAAGTTGTCATCGTCAGTCGTTAGCTGGTTTGTAGCAAAAATCCTGGTGCTGATTTTCAAGCACCTTGTTGGAAGTTTGGAGGATGGGCAAAGAGGAATAAAGTTGTTATTTTGGGGGGGGGGGAATACATCCAATGTTGGAATATTACATGAACCTTTATGAAAAATGTACAGCACATTATCAGTGAAACCACCTATTTATGTGTTGGGTTTAGAGCAAATCTTAAAGTTAAAGTTTTAGTGATACAAAAATAGATTTTTGTTGTTTCAATAATCCAGTCACTATTTTAAAATTGTGCTAGAAACCTGCAACTGCCACCGATATGTTCCTGAAATATTTCTGACAGTTTTGGAAATTCATCCTGCTGTACACAGTATGATGGTGGTTTTAATTATTGGCAGAGCTCTGCACTCTCCACTCCACAAATGACACCATGTGAGCGTCAACGTGTACATACATGCGCGTTTAACCATTTTTGCCGCGCGTGTCCCGACAAGAAAGATGAGCGTTTTGTGATCTATTACATCTATGATTAGGGTGTGGTTAAAACATGTGAGGGAAAGACTGAGAACACACAGTGATTAAAAGAAAGTTGGCTCTCAGTAGGTGATGGGGTACAAACCGAGGTCCACGCTGAAAGGAGTTTAAAATTTTATCAGGAATAAATGTTGTTGTTTTTTTCTATTTATAATAAACAGGCTATTTTTAATGCTGACCGATGCTGCGGTTTTTCTGGTGACGGTGTATCTTTTACCTGCTGATGACGAGCGTGAGCTGCTGAGTGCAGTTTTTGATCCTGTTCTGAGCCTCCATGTGTGTCATCTGTTCTGTGTTGTCCCCATTAATGGCCAGGATGGTGTCACCCGGGCACAGGTCACCTTGGGCCGCCTTGCTGCCTGCTGTTACCTGCACATTCACACGGACACACACCCATGAAACAGAGGGATGGGGGGGGGGGGGGGGGGCAAAAAAAGTCATTGTAAGTTGTGTCAAACTGTCAGAGAGGAAGAAAGACAAAGAAAAGAAAGAAAAACAGTATTAACATGGGAGTGTCAGCGCTGAGGCCACATTCAACAAAAGCTGCTCTCGTTTGATTTACGTGCTGTTGCCTTGGGCTGTGCTCTAAGTTTACTTTTACAAAATCCAACAAAAGTGACACTGGGAAGCGAGTGTCCACTTGTGGTGGAGTGGTGAGATATTTGGAAAGACCGAGGGCGGTTTTACAAGCCCGGCCTTTTGAAAATCATTAAAAAGCGATTTTATGGTCACTCAGCGATTGCATCAGTGAGCGATTTCGGAGTTTTACAAATGAGCCTTGAACCCTAATAACCGTCTGTTAAATGTTAAGATTCAGTTATAAGCATCTGCTAAATATATTCGTAAATCCATTTCTTTTGTTTTGCCTGTTTGACTGTGTAAAACATGTGTCCACATTGCTTTCATTTGGAATATTTCAGCCTTTCGACAGTGAACAGGTTGTTCCTCTGTGATCCTAAATGCCGGAGAGACGCCTGCTCTGTGGATATTTGAGCCCCACAGGGAGGCAGAGGGGTGAAGCGGGAAGGAAAAAGTTGGAGGAGAGTGTCCACTGGGCATGTTTCACCTTCACAGACACACTAAGCAACATATGATAACAATTTTCCGCAATTACGCACACGCACACACGTCCCTGTAATTTCTAGGTCTGCCTCTGACTGGTCATATGGTTTTCGCTCAAGACGAAACTCTCAATCAAATGCTACTTCATCGGACCACGCAGACTTCTCCAGCCATGACACAAAACTGTCATAAAATGCAAAATTTTGTGTTCCATGAGCTGTTTTATGAGTTTTAGTTTCACTGGTTTATTTCCCCAACCATTTGTTTTTACCCAAAAAAAAGGATGACAGTGACTCCATATTCATTTACATTTCTGAAAATGTTCCCCAGAAAGTCTAGAGGCAGTAATGCTTATACTGCAAACTTTCTGCGAATGGAGGTCAAGTAAGTGCTTCTTATCATTTCACTATAGAATAAATGGTCTTTTCACAAAACGGGGGTTTTAAAAGTTGCCACATTACCAGAGCAAATGCAGCTACGTCTATTGATTTGGGTGAGGAAGAGGAATCAGTGCCCTCTTGCATACAATCCTGTGGGGTAAAACTTGTAAATCTGCCATCACAGTGTACCATTTTTGAATGTGGACGTTTGAGATTTTTGCAAAGCAATAAGCTGAAAAAAAAAAAAAAAGGCTGACCCCACGTGAAAATAGCTGGGGATAAAATATGTTTTTTTTCCTGCACATGAACTGAACTGAAATCAAATTACCAACTAAAATATCAGGCTTTGCTCAGTTCATCACAATATATCTGTCCAATTGCTGAGACCTGGCTGCTGTCCACGAGAGGCATGCCAGGCCCCAAATACAATAAACAAACAATCAAAATGAGTGCTTTTTTTTAAACAGATCTAAACCATGAAGATGCTTGGATACCAGCACTTTGTAGAGCTAGAGGGCTGAAATTACCACCTGGATATCCCAAATTGCATGCTGAACTGAGGACATAGGATGATTTTTCAGTTAATGAGCACCCCTTTTGTAAAATGTCGGTCATTAATCTTTTTCTTGTCATCCAGGTTTTTTAAGTGGATAGCTCTTTTTAAGCCCTTTCATCTCCATAGTAGATCTTTTACCCCACAATATCTTCTGACGCCTGTTACCGTGACAGCCTCTCATTAAAAAAAAAAATAAACTTTTTCACTATAATTGTAATGTAATCCAAGGCAATTATGGTAGAACTTACTAAAAGTGAATTCTTCACCCAAGCCAGGCAGAGAAAGAGGAGCTGTGACTGGAAGAGGGACAGACTTGCTCACCCAGAGGAGCATTTTAAGAGCAAAGGAACACAGGTCGCGCTCCATGAAGCACTAATAGCTGAGTCGTGTGGTTCACATGTGGAATTTCTAATTTACAGCCTCTGCCGGCCCCCGTGTCCCTGACTCAGTTCCAGTTCCAGAGGTCAGAGGCACTGTGGAAAGTGTGTGCATGTTTGCGTCTCAAAGAAACTCACCTATCTGCACACAAAAACGCCATAAATGAGTAATCAGAATCTATACTGCTCAACTTTAGGATCGAATTTTTAACCGGTACATGAGTGAATTTTAGATTTTGAATGGAATGACGCCGACTTAGTCGACGACCCGCATGTTGCAGTTCACCCACGTCGTTTAGCACGACCTCCCCAGTAAGCACGCATTTCAAAAAAGGTGTCTGTGTGTCGTCAGTATGAGTTCGGGCCTCGGCTGTGTCATAGTGCACCGATGTTAAGAGACCCCCCTCACACACAGTGAGTGATATCAGCCAAAGGTTCGGGCCACAAATAGTAGTGAATGAATGACACACAGATAAACACACGCAGTCACACAGCGGTATGCCGAGTGCCACAATGAGAGTCCTCCAGTCATAACTGGAGGACATGAATTCCTGTCTAAGGGAATGAAAGGATTGCGGTTTTTGACATAATGACTTAAATCAATGTAGCTTTTGAGATTAAAGCAATTCATAATTAGGTTTTCACTCCGGTGCCTCGTGGCTTTGAGGATCATCCACAGTCATGGGCTTTTCATTTTTTGTATTTCCACTTATAGCAGCAGTAAATGAAATTTAAGCCTGATGAGCTTTAACTTGCTTTAAGAATGAACATCCCCGGCGTCTCAAAAATGAGGGATGACAGTCTCCTGAAAACAAACTGGCTGTGCGGCTGCGTCTAATAAAAAAAAGTTATCTTGGCTCCAGCAGAGGATGAAACCAAAGTTGTCGTGAATGACGAAGAAGGGTTTCTAAACCACCGCGGATGGGCAGAAAAGCAGCGCAAACTCAACAAAATGGTCAAGCTTGGCTAAAAATAGTAAACAGCGATCACAGCTGCGGAGACTCCGATCCCTGTGACTTAAAGAGAAATGTCACTTCTGGAAAAATGATCCATGGAGAAAAGCTGGCCATCTATGTGGTAGAATGGCAGGAGTATTTGTGAAATTGATGTTACCTGACCAAAACACAAGAAGAGGGGCTGGGTGTTGCGATTTGCGTAACACATGAAAATCAGTGGCTGGCTCTGGGCTCAAGCGAAATTAAGACATAGCTCATTTGCATATAGTGCTCGATGTAATGATGATGATACGAAGCTGTTGGAAAACTTGCAGCCACCGCTTGAAAACAGCGTGACATATTGCTCTTACTGCGGTTATGGCCTTGTGAAAGACAATTTATACTTCAGTCAAACTGAATCTGTGCCGTAGTCATCTGTGGGGAAAGAGCAGACATCCGAGGTATGGACAATTATTTATGAAAACGTAATATTCAGCAAGTTACACAGCGAAATGTTTGTTGTTTTTTTTTCCTTTTTAATGGCAGCTGAGGTCAGGCAGGTGGCGTCGATTGCACAAGCAGCCTTCGGAGGCAGCGCCGATGGCGCAACGCCACTCGCTGGGTGACATAAACATTCACATCGTTTCCATAGGCGTCTGCTCGGTAAACAATCACAGCTAAGTGCGCACAGGCACACGAAGCAGCGATTGCTAAAAGGGGTCGCCCGCTGAGGCCTGATGAATGCCTGCTGAAAAGTGCGGTCTCACTGTGGGCGCTTGTGTATTTCTGTGCGCTTTTAACACCAAGTGCAATAATGTGCTAATGTTTATGTGAGCGTACCTCACGGGAATACATGCACGTTACATATTAAAACGCTACCCCAACAATAGACAACGAAATCAGCCCCAGGGCAAAGTATTCTGTAATGTCAACAGTTCGTGCGTGTGCGTGTGCGTGTGCGTGTGCGTACGTGTGTGCGCGCGTGTGTGTGCCTCGCCACTGGTTTATCTAGATCGAATTGAAGTCCGAAGATAAGTGCTGCGCTGAGATGTGGACACTTTCAGGGTTTCTTGCTCTCCAAAATCAGCATGAAACGCACACATATCCAATCTGGAACAAGGATCTCACATCGCTTGTTTGAGAGCAGCTTCTGTTTCATATGCTTGTTCTGGTGTTTCTCGAGTGGGTGTAAACATGCAGCCTCCTCAATACATTTATAGTAATTTACAGCAATCTCAGAAATAGGTAACCCATAATCACCGATTCCTCACTTACACGAGGCCCCTGCAATTTGGTGATTTGCATATCCAGACAAATATTTGAAAAGTGAACATTTTTTGAGATTTACTCATCTAAAACACAAACAAACTAGAATCTAGATATGGAGTTCAGTTGCAAAAAAAACAGATAAATGCCCTTATGAACAAACCAACACTTGCTTAGAATAATATTCCCTAAATTGCACTCGCAAAAAAGGTTTGTTTTTGCAAAAGAAACCCCTCTCGTGCCTTTTGACCTGCAAATCGCTGAGTCAACACTTCGCCACAGACTATTTGTCAGCTTTGCGCAAAAAAAAAGGAGCATGTCAGTGTGTACAATAACCCCTTTCAAATGTTCACGTCATTGCATGGCCTCCACGGAGACGCCTCCTGCCGGGTGGGAACCGGATGTCGCATGTCCCGGCGACGGAGAGAATAATTCCTGGCCACGTGTCAAGTACCTGTGTTTGCTCGTTGAGCCTGCGATAGGAACCATGGTTATGACCTTGATGACGCTTTGAAAAGCCACGAGGCAGCCTAGGGCATGAGGTCCAGACTGGTGTGTGACTACTTTGCCCAAGCAAAGAGGCTCAATCTGCCAAGAGCAACAACAAAAACTGCAGATGATGACTACAGGAAATATGTAGAGGTAGACTTTTATTACAGCACAAGGAGAGTCACTGAAAAACAACTGCAGTCTACAGTTGCATTACTCATTAGTATTAGTCACCAATAAGTGTGCAGCGATCCCTGCAAATCTCATTACTAAAAGGATGAGTAATATTTCTGACTAATTTAGGATAAACTTTCCCTGACGTCTTTGTTGGGGATTGACTTATTGTGAAATTGGGGACTGATAAAAGATGTTAAAAACAACGAATTGGCGGATATAAAATTGATGTTATGATTTTACCTTCAACAAATCCCATTAAAGAAATTGATGGAATGACCTTTTAGCCACCGCCATTAGTGCAGGTCCCTTCACCTCATGTTGGCAGTCAATCAATGTGAATATCGGCCATTAGCCGATGATAAATCGGTGCATTCCCACATCTTATGTGATGCTTTCATGTGCTAAACGATACCATTCAGAACATTACAAGAATCATATATGTTGTGCTAATACAAGGACGTCTCTTCAAGGTCGTTCCTCAAGTGTGTTCATCTATGAAACTTTATCCTAATGCATTTTTTCTGACCTTTTAGTGTGAAAAATTCTGAAACTGCCCTGGTTCCGTCTCACACGTTCGAAGGGTAGCAATAATCGGAGAGGAAAAGCAAAACAACAACCCAAGGGCACGCGGACATTGTTCTCCTGCCCCTTCTGGTTCAAGGTCTTCACATTTCTTCAATGACAACAGGAAATTCTTTGAGAGCACCATCTGTTATCTTTTGCTCAGTTTGTTGTTGAGATGCAGGTCAGAGCATCTATAATTCTAGCCTGGAGAACAGAGATGCCACAGAGCAGCCTAAAGCTGAAAATAGGGTTAACCAGCTGTGTCAGAGGAACAACTCATGTGGCTTTGGGTCACATGTCCGGCCTCTGGTATGTTGCAGAGAGACGGACGGATGTCCACTGGCAGATTAAACCATAAAAAAGGACATTGGGTTCAATGAATGATTAACAGCAGTCTAAGATTAATGCGTTTTACCTCACACACGTGTTTCCCAAGACCTTGCAAAACCTGCATTACAAATATGAGAAGAATATATATTTTTTTTTTGCTTCTCTAAACTTCATCAAATTCCAGAAGTGCAATAACCAAAAGAAACTTTTTATACGTGGGGGGGAAGGGGGTTACAGGTGTAATATGATAGTTGACAAGGAATGCATAAAAAGTGCATTATACCATGGTGTGGCTAAATATTCTGACTGGCTGGCAGCTGTGTGTTACAACTGTTCACTTGTAGTTCAGCTGAAGAGTGTTTGGGTTCATTTGAAACAAAAATCCAAAAAAAAAAAAAAAAATTAAAATGAAAGTAAAAAGAAAAACGTTATAGTGCTTGAAACCATCTTTCGCGTGATTTATTTGAAGGTTCAAAAATCTCAGCTTTCAAATCTGGCATTTGGCTGACGTGCATTCAGGAGTGTGTCCGCCGCGAAACGAAACCCCCGAATGCATTTGTCGCGCATCAGGACAGACCAGACAGGGTGGGCAGCATACGGGTGTCAGACGGGAGGCTGCCCAACTCTGGAATCATTATTTATCCAACACTCGGCTGAGAATTCTTGTTAAGCAGGTGATTGACAAGAGTCCTGCATCACCTCCCGCCTGGACGCTGGTTTAACATCAGCGTGCGGCTGCCGTATTCAACACATCCTCTCTAAATGCCTCCACAGTTACATCACTGATATGATCGCGTTTCTGCCCCTCTGCCACTCATTCTGTCTTATCACACACACACACGCACACACACAGCCATTGAACAACCTGACGCGCCATGCATGGTTATCGCGGCGAATATTTCCCGACACAGTAGACACCCAATTAATTGGCTCAGGTTCTAACTTCTGGCAGGGAACTAATGGGCTTATCCTGGGACATGAGCACCTTAAGCAAAGAACTGGCTGCTCCCAGCACAATATGTTTGCTAGTTTTTACGACGTTCACTGTAAATACCACAGTTGTAAATACCTTTTCAATCGTGAAAGACAACATTCACTGTTTCCCAGCGCAGGTGTTTCATGGCATGACTTTTTTTTTTTTTTTTGAGGTGGGGGGGGCTCTGTCTCTGGCAGTTAAGAGTGGGTCGCCTCATGATAATAAGGTTCTTTGTTTGAGTCCTCCAGAGGGCAGCGCGCCCGGCACCGACGATGGCGAAAGAAAAGAAAAAAGACATCTCTTCCTGAGATCCTGATGACATCA
>CAAKHG010014798.1:14574-29929 GCA_901007715.1 Dactylopterus volitans
TCACTGTTTCCCAGCGCAGGTGTTTCATGGCATGACTTTTTTTTTTTTTTTTGAGGTGGGGGGGGCTCTGTCTCTGGCAGTTAAGAGTGGGTCGCCTCATGATAATAAGGTTCTTTGTTTGAGTCCTCCAGAGGGCAAGTGCAGGCCGGTCACCATTATATAGGAGGCGTGTAGACGTATGATTGTGAGAACTGTATAAAATTCTGTCGCCCCCAGAGTGCAACAACGTTTTCGCAGAGTTGTCATCAGCTGCAAACACTGTTACACCCTTTAGACTTCTCAGACTTCAAGATACTAAAATGCACCCCCCCCTCCAAAGACACATATTGGACGCTGTGAGAGACATAAATTCGTCTCCCCTGATATAGTCTTTCATAAACACTACACCTCGCAAGCATCTCTCTCTACGTGTCCCCATTCAGCACACTGTAATTGCCGTCTTGGGCATCCACTGCACTGCAGCAAGAACGCAGCAAGCATTTGACCAAAGGCAAGTGTAAGAGATACTCAAGCACATCAGCAGCAATGAATAAAATGTTCCCTCTAACCTGAGATTGCAATCATCTCCCATGAGGTGAGGCAACAGAACTGCTGTCCCATCGTCTCTGCTGTTTATTGTCACCTCCTTTGATTTATTCCCTCAAATTAAGCAGAGGACGACATGCCAAGTTAAAGCAATTATAAACAACTTTCAATGAAACAAGTTTTTTTTTTTTTTTTTTTTTATTGTCAGATTGTTCCAGAGCATGTGACGTCAATTGGAATTATTTCACTGCTCTTTAATGGCTGGTGGAGAACAAACAAAGGCTACAGGAGGCAATACTGGAACGCGCTGCCAAAAGACCCTCAGTTATTACGCCTCTGACACTATATATTTTGCCAAACATGCATCTCGCCAGCTGCTTCCCTCTCTGATTTCCAGGCCAAGATCTTGGGATTAATCTGCCCCTTTTAATTTTTACAAGCAGCGAGCTATTCCGAGTGAGTGCTGATTTTTATTGCAACCTGTTATTAATTTCAGTGATGCCACTATTCTACAATGTTCCCAAAACTTACCTGCACATACCCTCGTGCGCATACTGCCAGTTATTCAGGTATGCAGAGCTGGTAAAGGAGCGGTGGGGGTGGGGGGGGGGGATGGCGCCAGTGACACAATATCAGCTTCAACGCAGCAGGTACACATAAGGCCAGTGTATTAGGCCTGTAAGCGTGTCTGTTTCCCTTCTTTTATGGCTTAATCTATCCTGTCAGCATGCCGCGCCAACAATGAGCACGCAAGGTAAAAGCGAGGTGTACTGCATCCACTAAACTCGTTTGCTGCAAAGCGAAGGTCACAAAACCCGATATCCCATGAAGCTGCGAGTCAGCACGCTGACAAAAGTGCTGCAATGTAGGTTTTCCCCTCTTTTCGTGCGCATGGTTTCTATTGAAATACTTGGACTAACTGAAACAAAAAGCCCAAGCACGCAGCGAGTCTTTTCTCCACTGAAAAGCCGGATTTTACCAATGATACATGAGCCAAGAAATGAAGGAATTAGGTTTTGAGGAGTGCAGGGTTTAGAATCGATTTTTTTGGAATTTTTTAAATTTGACAAGTTGAGCCAACTTTTGCGGGGACACTGAAAAGCATTTTAGCAAGATGAGGCCAGAAAACTATGAGATGCTTCGCCTTAAAAGGCCCCTGCCCTTAAAGACAATACATCCGAGAATGCCTCAATTTTTGCGTCGCAACCCTGTCGTGGGATAACTAGGCAAGTCAGAAACGGAGAGCACTTCAGGTGACCCCCGGGGGGGCATTCTGCTCCTCTCAAAAGTCGTTAATTGCCCACCATAAATCTAAAAATTACACCTCTAGTTTGGAGCGCTCGGGCCCTGTAGTTAAAGGGCTCGGTTTGTGGATGGTGATACAGCTGAGCACAACACCTGGAATCCCTCAGCAGCACCAATGAGCCCTGATGAAAAACAAATGTCAGCGCCGGTGCGCGCGCGCGCGCACACACACACACACACACACACACACAAACACACCATCCCCTTTCGACAAGCCCTGCAGCAGGAGCAAGGATGTGTTTACCCTGGCCGGCATGAACTATTGGCTACTGCCAGATCCACTGCCAACACACTGACTCTTGACCCATATTCCGAAGGGTCAGGAAAGTTCATGTGGGAGAAAGGAAAAAAAAAAAAAACCACCACCACAACTTTCACTACGACCACAATCAACACTTTTGACAATAAAAACAAATAAAGCAACAATGGCCGTGATTTCCAGACCTGGCATCACCTTTAAGACCGCTCTTGCTTGTCACGTGATCCGCGGACTTACACACTCATCATTGATTTATTTAGCCGACTTCGAAAGTTGGGATGACATGAACCGCCCCCATCTCTTGAATATGCCCCGAGACTGTAGTTGTAGTTTTACACGTCGTACACGAAATATACCGTATCTCATAACGTGTTTCGCACGTTTCGGTGCTAGCTTAATTGATTCCCGGCTAATTGCAGCGGCTCACGGAACCGGCGACGCGGCCACCGGGAATTAGACGACACCACCTGCCGGCTTTTTCAGTCGGAGTCAGCTCGGGTGAACGCAGAAAGAAGACGGGGACCGGCTGCGCGGGTTCTCTCCCCCTGCGGCGGCGTTAGCCGCCGGGTGAGTGGACGACGCGGACGGCGGAGCTCCCACCTACCCTGGAGATGGTTAGCGGCGTGCTGAAATCCCGTCCTCCCACCAGGCGGAAACCCCAGGGAGAGGGTCCCTTGAGCGCCACGGTCTGGGGCATGTTTTGGCTTGTCGACTGCGAGAGGGAGACGGACAGATGACCGGCGGAGTGACCGAGAGGAGAAACGTCCGCAGTGCCACGGTATTCGAGTTTGTAAAAAAAAAAAAAAAAAAAAAAAAAAAACACCACAAAAAAAAAAGAAGAAAAAAAAAACTATCCTCTGGTCCTCTGCGTGGCTGCTAGGCAACGCTGTCCCGGCTGTGAAAACTTTCCTCCCCTCTTGATTCAAGTTTAAATAACGAAGCCGCCTCTGACGTGGGATGACGGGCCGTCCTCTCCGCCTTCGCCCGGTCTGCGCAGGCAGGGAGCGGGGAGGGAGGACGGAGGAGGGAGGGGAGGGGGGAGGACGGAGCGGGGAGGCGGCGGGAGCGACGCAGCCTCAGCGCAGCCTCGGCGCAGCAGGTACACGGGCGGCCAGTGGATAAGGCCTGTGTGTATGCATATCCTCCTTTTCTTTTTTCTTTAAAAAAAAAAAAACTTTATCTACTCTTTCAGCTACCAAAAAATCAGCATGCGAGGCTTTCCTCGCGTCTCACGTCGGTCGATTGTGCCTTAGGCGTCTGTGTCATGAGTTGCGCATGTGCGCGTTTAGCGGCTCCCGTCGCAGATGGCCCGGCTGCGAAAAACCATAAATGTCCAACGGTATCAGCAGTGATGGTGATATTAATGGAACAGGGTTTAAAGGATTTTTTTTTTAAGGCCAATCAAGATCAGGCCCACTGAAATCATCAAGTTATAATTCTAAAAAAGAAAATAAAAAAGGCAACTCCTGGCTTAGGGGAGGCCATTTTGCCAAAGTGCTTTTTTTGAGACTATTCCAGATATGGGGGCCATAAGCCATCACGCGTGCTCACCCATGGTTTGAATGGTTGGTGAAACAATTAAAAGTTTTTTTGTTTGTTTTTTTGTTGTTGTTGTTTTTTTAATGGGCTGATCCTAGAAGTCTGGCCGGACCGCCAGGAGTTAAAAGCTCCTTAAAGTGAATTCATATAGTCTAATTGTGAGGTTTGACTCTCTTTTTTTTTGTTATGAATTGATTATTAAATGCTGATTGGCAGGCATTGGTTGAGAATGAAAATACAAGCATGAAAATACATAAATAACATTAATGTTTTTTTGTTTTTCTCCATGGTTGGGCAGCATTTTAACCTTTGTTAACCTAACTGTTTTTCATAGATTAGAATTATCTTCACTGGCACTGATTGAAATCCTGTGATTTGCGTTTTTCGTCAAGTTCTTCAATCTGGGTGAGAACGTAAGACTTTTATTTTTTTTGTCCCGCTCCCCCTCTGGTATATGTGGGATAATTCAGGCTTTTGCTTCGAGCTTAGCTCCCTCAATCACTCTTTGATCAGGGTCTCAAGTAAAAAGCCATAAGGCCTGATTAGCATCTCCCACAACCAACATGTGCTGCAATTTGGACGCATCGCTGGCAGGAAGGGCCTCTCTCATATGTCAGAGATCATATCCTCGCATTGTTTCTGCCCCACTTCTTGATTCTTTCTTTTGCACGGTCAATTGGAGTGAGCTGCTGAGCTCGAGTATGATTCCTCGGCTGCAGGATGAATGATCTAACAGATATTCCTGGGAAACTGTCTCTCAAACAACTGTGGAGCTCCATCCGATGGCGTGAGTCAATTTGAGTCAGACGCTAACCCCTCCCACTGAAGTGTGTAACAGTTGGCACAAAAAAAAAAAACGTACAAAACAAAAAACCCTCAACCTTAACATCAGGTATCATTATCAGTGCATCATAAGTGACTATGTTTTTTTTCTTTTCTTTTTCTTGTGTAAACGTTGCACAATCAGCCACTGTGATGCAACAGAGCATGTTGGGAAATGGAAAATTGATGGTTCAATGACAGGGGCTGTGTGATTGCTTTAGCAAAAGAAAAACCAAACAGGAGAAGAAGGGAGAACAAGAGTCAGGCGGTGTTTTGGTTTTTGTTTTGTTTTTTTGTTTTTTTTTCCACCAACATAAACGTACGCGTCATCTCTGCAATTTCGCCCATGTGGATATGCGACTTTAAATCCGTGCACTTCCGAATGTGGGGTTCGAAAATACATCTGTCCTGTCACACACAGACGTCCTGCCGGAAAGCAAAACATTTGGCCCCTTTGTTGTCTCATCTTAATGCCGGAGCGCTCTGGCCTCGCGTGTCAAACCTTATCTGTCACCTTTCTGTTTTTTGTTTTTTTTGTTGTTGTTTTTCTCTCTCTCACGGCAAAGGCTCAGGCACATCAAAAGACAATGCAACAATCGTGCTTCAGCAGGTGTCATCAAACTGTACTCACGGGCCGACCAATAAAAATACCAGGGCGCATTCAAGGATGACTAAGAGAAGAACAAAAAAAAAAAAAAAAGGGGGGGATGAGAGGGCTGCGAGTCTGCACGGAAGATTTATGGAGCAGATGAACGGGCTGACGTTTCGGATGTGCGTCCTCTTCAAAGCCTGCTCCCAATAAATCTGAGTCAAACTACAGAGAGCTCCCTTCTCTCTGTTCTTTTTCCCAGGATGGTCATCATTCGGCATATCCTTGGCAGCGCCTTAGTCCCTTTTTTAAAACCCGCTACAAATCTACTCGCTCGCTTTTGCCTCCGAGGTGCAAAGCCAGCGACGCCATGACGGGCAGGCAGGTGGGGGCGGCAGCGCTCGCGAGCACGTCGTGTCTGCTGTCCGGGGGGGATTGTTGTTTGGGTCTGAGTTGGAAAGTAGACAGTCTTGGAGGTGCAAGGTTTGGGGCCTGACGCCGGCCCGGCCTCGCTTCCTGGCGCGCTTCTTGCGGATGGCGACGTACTCCAGCACGTTGTTGGGGGAGCCCGCGGCCGTGGGGGTGAGCTGGTGGATGCTCGTGGGCTGCATGTCCAGGACGTTCTCCAGGCCGGTGGAGGCTCCATGATGAAGGCCATGGGGCTGCCTTCGCACAGCAGCCGCAGCTTTCACTCTGGGCTCTTTACATTCCCCGGGTACTAAATGGTTTTGGTATT
The DNA here is from genome assembly GCA_901007715.1 of Dactylopterus volitans. Taxonomy (NCBI): domain Eukaryota; kingdom Metazoa; phylum Chordata; class Actinopteri; order Syngnathiformes; family Dactylopteridae; genus Dactylopterus; species Dactylopterus volitans. The sequence continues at coordinate 20,350 of CAAKHG010014798.1, forward strand.
AAATGCAGTATAATAAGCCTAATAAGAATAGCCAGTCTACATCTAATCTTATTGTTTGATAGTTCTCATGGCTCCAAAGGCCTTTAAAATCTCCCAGAGCGGCATTGCAAGTGAGGTTTTCTTGAACGGTGCTCACACATTTTTAAATTCACTCCACATGGTCGGCTCAGTATAAACTATCATAATAATCATGTCGATTGTATGACAGAAGAGACTCCTACTAGGTTCGGCGTTTTACCGGCTGTGTTTGGTACTTGGTTGATAAACACGCTCAGCATTTTTTTTACTGTCAAGAGCCACGCACGCCGGCGTCGGAATTTTTTTTAGCGGGTTTTTGAGCTGCAGTCATTTTGTACGTACGAAAGTGCAACGTGAAAGGAGTCGCTCATGTAGAGACAAACCAGCTGATAGTAATCACCTGACTCTGCAGCTCTCGGCCCCGCGGAGCGTTTTTGCTCTTTTCAACTCGTGAACTCCGCTTCCAGCAGCAGCAGGCAGCTTTTTTTTCTTTTTTTTTTTTTTTTACTGCATTTAAGCTCCGGTAAACCCGCCGCACGCGCCCAGCGCCAAAACAACAGACGGACACAGCGAGCCACTGGTTCTCTGCGAAGACTCTTACATTTTTAGCAGTGAAAGAGCCGGCGGCAGAGCGAACCTATTTTGGTCAGGAATCAAAATGAGAGCGAACGTCTTCTACATGTCAAACCGGCCTGACTCACAGTCGGGTTATGATGCAGGCCTGGGTACCCCTGACCCATCAGTTTCAGACGGGTGTGTCTGTCAGCACAGAGGATGGGATCATTCGCGGGGACAAGCTGGACTCGGCATCGGTTTGAGCCGCGCTTGCAGCAAGCTGAACATTTGTCACGGGGCTCTCGCATGCGAAACGCTTTGCAGTGTGGGAGCGTCGATTATTCCGTTTGCAAGTTTCATATTTTAAACAGCGAGTTGTTATTATTCCAACCATGACAAAGAATTCACACCACAGTCCTTTTTTTTTTTTTTTTTTTTTTTGTAGCCAAACCTAACCAGATCTCAACCATGGCGCCAAAACAGCATAAGACAATCATTTTAGGTGGTGACAGACTTATGGAGTGGAAACAGGTGTTCCTGACCGCATCACATCTGAAAGCATATGGCGCTATAGCGCACTTTTATGAGCAGTTATTTCTTTTAATTAAACATGAATTTACAACGCGTTTCCGCGACAGTCTTGCTGCTCTGCTCCAAGTGACCAACTTCCATTCGCGACGAAAAAGAAACCCCACGTTTTTCATTTGAACAACCAGAATCGCACCAGGCTGTTGCAGTCATTTACCTTTGAGGTCCAGAGCCACAGGCGCAGACGCGAGACGCGAGGCCATCAAGTTTGCCGCCGGCAAACCTCGTGGCGGATGGCGGTCTCAATTGGAACCATGTTGCCCCATTAACGGAAAAAAACCATTGCTTCTCTCCTCCTATTTTTTTTCCTGTGCATACTCCGTTTGGTAGCTTTATATCTTTGCAGGGCCCGAGCTGAAAAACAATAGTGCCAATTACAGTGCTATTACTGGAGCACCCAGTGGGGAGGCCAATAGTTATCAGGAAATAGTGAAGCTTATTTCATGTGGTCGCTGTATTGCTGAGTCAGAAATGAAAAACAGATGATTTCATTGCATAAGACTACCACAGGCTGCCTCGTAAGAATGCTGCAGACCATGGCAATTTGATGTGATTATGAACAACTGACAGAGAATTGGAGGGAATACCAATAAAGCATGTACATGCTGCCTTCCATCGCAACACCTCCTGAATGCCAGTGGGGCGGCGGTTTCCAAACCTGCTCTGGAGACACCGATCCAGTTGATGTATTTGAGCTGGTCTCCCTCCAGCACACCTGATAATCAGCCCATGATCAAGCCTGGTAACAAGCAATTCATTAGAATCCAGTGTGTCGGAGCACGGAGACATCGAAAACATGCGGGGTGGACCAGGACTAGGAAACACCGCAGTAGACCTCTAACCTGTAAATGATCCGGTTGCCTGGTGACGAGTTTTTTTTACCGAGTAGCTCTCACGTGAAGAAGATTTAAAATGCCGACATGGCAAAAAAAAAAAAAAAACAATCCTAGAAAAAACTTAAATGTGAATGTGCTTTGTTATGAGAGTTTTAATGGATGTCATGACAAAGGTGGGCAATTATTTAGCTTGAGTCATCTTTTGTGATGTGCCCTCACCGGGCCACTTTATTAGGCACACCTGTTCGACTGCTTGTTAACAAGATGATCTGCTTAAGTTCAAACCGAGAATAAGAATGCGGAGGAAAGGTGATTTAAGCGACTTCGGACGTGACAGGGCTGTTGGTGCCAGACGGGCTGGTCCGGGTATTTCAGCAACCGCTGATCTGCCGATCACACTCAGCCATCTCGAGGGTTTCTAAAAGAGGATTGTCCCAAAAAAGAGACGCTATCCAGTGAGCAGCAGATCTCTTGGAGAAAATGCCTTGTTGATGCCAGAGGCCAGAGGAGAACGGCCAGACTGGTTAAAGCTGATGGAGGGACAACAGCTACTCAGTGAACCGCTCATTTCAACCAGCGTCTGCAGAAGAGCATCGCTGAACCCGCAACGCGTCAAACCCAGAAGCAGATGGGCTCCAGCCACACAAGAGCTTCTATTAGGCCTAATAAAGTGGTCGCTGATGCAAAAATTAAAGACTACCTCTCGTAGTTTTACGCCCCTTACAAATTCATCTCTTTGCCTCAAAGTGACATATTTAGATTTTTTTTTTTTTTCTTAAAATGACTCGGATATAACTCTGCACAAATCTTCTTATTCAGTGTTTTGGGGATCTATGAATTAGCAGCCCTTTCTCCTGAAAGTTCCATACCCATGCAACTTAACTGCATTCTGAGCTACGCTTTTAGCGCAGCATATTGTTGTTTGAGTGAAATGCCAGCGATGTGACGATGTCCTTCTAGGTCCGTGTCAGGCAGCAGGTTTAGGTCGTGAGCGGGATGAGAGGCATGAGACTGATCCCAGGTTACAACTGTTTTCACATTTGTCCCGTGATTTTCACCAAACCTCCGACATCCTGTTGCCTTGTTAACTTGAATTCGTAAATTCCCACCTCAATCCTGATCGTTCTCCTTAGCCTAACCTGGTCTTTCTTGTACTTAAACCCGAGTTGGAGGGCATTTTTGCTGCGCCACAACACTTTTCTCATCAAATATATAGTATGTTGTCAGAGAAAAAATGAATTTAATCCACATGTGAAACAAAACAAACAAAAAATATTCACTCAGATGTGGTTGAGAATTCAGATTAGATATATAGAATGACATTTTTTAGGAAATAGGGTTGGATCTTTGGTCTCTGCCCCCTGGCTCCCACCTGCAAAGCAGCACACTTCTCTTCCGAGCTCTGCAAGTCTTCAAGTTTGCTAGCTTGAATATTCTCCTTTTCCATCTTCATAGGCAGCATTTCCTCCTGTTATCGACTCGACAGACAAGCAACTGCCAAGGGAACGTGTCTGTTTCCCAGATGGATCAACCCTGCTCCAACTTCTCGTCTAAATATGGTCTCCAAAGCCAATAAAACAAGATGGTGACAACCAAAATAACCAAATTTGATGCTTCTTAACAGGAATCCACAAGCCAACGGTTGACACCATGAGCATTCTATCATTAGGTTTTTGATTTATATATGTAAAAAAAAAAAAGAAAAAGTTTATTACCTCTTTGAGTGAATTACAGTGAGAACAACCATTTTATGTTTATAGAAATATTTTAAAAATGTGTGCTAGGAGATTAGGAAAGACAGAGAGCTGGTTGTTGCAGTTGGGAAATGTATTATGACTGGATTGCGCAGTGACCTATGACCTGGCGGTATCGGTGTGAGTGAAGCTGACTGATCGGTGTTGTCCTGATGTTGGAGTGCGTCACCTCATTGTGTCCAGTTTTTCTGAATCAACAAGGAACAAGGCAGTTTCATAATAATATAGTATTGCACTCTTTCTCCTGTAATAGTAAAAGGTTCTCGCGATCCCAAATGACAAAATATATGGCTATTGAAACATTCTCAGCTGTTTCGGCTCCGTAATACCACGTACGCCATATCTTTCATCGGACTTTCATCTGTAGGTGTGTTTGTGGCTCTCTGCCTGAACCTTGTCTTGATGAGCTATTCTCATGAATCCAGTGAGACTCGTCAAGATGAGTCATGGGATCGTTTCCACCAAAACCAAAGGAACTATACATCACTTCTCTGCAGCGACATAAAGCGAAACCATAATTGACACCATGCCCGCTCATTATGGCCGAGTGATGCTGCGACGAAGCCTGAAGCGATACAGTCCTCTCTTGTAAACAACCCGTGTGAACATGTGTGGCACAGGGGCATCATAAAATCAAATGAAGTATCCAGAGGCTGGCGGAACAAGAGCGTGTTTATTTCCAAGATGCCACTTGATGATGACCCCAAGGTCATTTAGAATATATCTGGAATTTGTTTTCCAAAGCAGGGGGAAAAAAAGAAAAAAAAACTTGTTGTGCAAGAGCCAAATTTCTATTCAATCCAGAGAGGACCAATGTCATCGCATGGTTTTAATTTAATTCATTTGGTTTGATTTAAAAGTGCAGACCCTCAATTACATAATGAAATAGGAAAGAAATTAATGTCAGGAACCGATGTCCTGGTGGAGGTAAAGCAAAGGGAGTTGAGGCCTCAGGTCCGCAGCCGTGGGTTCATCTGCTATCGATTCCAATCTAATTTAGTTATTACTAAGTGCTCTTCATTTGGATATGGCTCTACAACTGCGGGGTAACAAAGGCTTACTTTGTCCTGTGCTGGAAGCTCCCGATTTGTGAAAAACAAACAAATGTGTCCCACGTGTGCCAGTTGACGACTGAGTTCAGCACATTCACCGCTTTGTTGCGTGTTTGCAGTGGATCCACCGCTGTGAGGCCATTGATGCCTGTCTGTCTGTCTGTCTGCCTGCCCGTCTCTCTGACTACGTGTCTGCCTATATCAATTGCGTCTAATATACAGCATGCGCAAGTTTGGAGTAGATACAATTTGTTATATACATGCGCCGAAATCCGGTATCAACCTGCATATTATCGAAGCAGTTACCTGAATAAAGGAGCTTTAAATTAAATGAAGTCCTTCCTGTTCGGTGCATATATTTTTCCATACATGCCACAGGTTTAACCAAACCAAACAAGTGTTTACTGAATATAATTGTTGGTGTTTATTAAACAGACCAATGGTGTACCCATGAAAACAGCAGACATGGGCGACAGCAAAGCGCATTTTCTCAAGTTCTCTACTAAAGTGCAGGTTTATTTTCATTTCCAGTGTGTACTACCACGCCACCGCGAGGAAATAAGGCAATATTTTACATCCAACTTCATACAACATTCTTAATAGAAACCAATCAATGATAGTATATCCATGAGAGAGGTTTGTATGGCATCTCGGTTCAGGAATCCGGGTCTCTGTTGTCCTTGGTAATTCAAAGATTTCATTATCAAGCCATGATGTAGTGGGCTACTTTTGAAATTTGATTTGATATGATTCATTTTGTGAGCTGAACCTTCACATACTTTTTTTAACTGAATGCAGAACTTAGGTTGGTTTTCCTTTTACTGAAGGACTCCGGATGCTCCTTTTACCCATACATACTGTAGCAGCGTCACTGCATGAAGCATTAACAGTAGCTGTGAGTTCATGTGCCCCGCTAGTAAATGGGTGTTAAGAGATTTAACAAGCTGAGTGCTCTGTGATCCCTCCGTCTGTTAATTGTGGTTAGTAATTTGAGACTTCTTTGTTCGTTATGAGAATGTTATGAAGCTCATTGTGCCACTTTGTGCTCTCATCGCTCGTAAAACTGCTCGTAACAGGGGAATGTGTACAATACTGCGCAGTATTTACCTCAAAATAAAGGAAACGAAAGGGAGAAGCGTTTTCTCTCGGGTGCCGTAAACCAGGGTTTCGGGGGTTTCGCTTCGCCTTGCTTCAAAGGATGAGCTATAAAATAAACAACGCTATCTTTGGCTTGTGAGGCTTCACCAGAGGAACAGGTATGCCCAGCACTGATAAAAGAAATAAACCAAAAGGGAAGTCCCTGATAAGGGAGTCTGTCAGAGTTCATTGCAGCCAGTCAAGGCAACTGAACCCGCACCGCTGAGGAAAGAGCTGTAATCATTTACCTTACAGGGTGATTTAGTTGTATTAACACACAGAGATTCGGGCCTAAATTTGAAGTCTTTTTTTTTATATTCATACAGGGGTACCTGTGCAGCCTTGAAAGGAAACACTCCAGTTCCGGAAAATTTGAATTTACTGGCTTTGTGAGCCATTTGAAAGTCTGGAGTATCATTCACCCGGTTACCTGAGACCTCAAAGAGTCCTGCATCTTCTAAAGCCATTCGAGCCAAGCTTCCTCGTGACTAACGGGTTTTTTATGTTTTTGAAAGCTGGCCCCTGCCCGGGGCTTTTGTCGGACAAGTGCGGTCCTGAACTTGTGGCGAGCCACTATACAGTACATGGTAGACTTGAAACCAGCGGAGGGGAGCAGGACTTTCGCCGGGAGAAGATGTGTGATGTGCTCAGTGTGAAATATTTTCCACACTGAAAGGGAGGGGCTGCGTCATCACTGGGGCGCCGTCATACAAGCGGCCGACTGAAGAAAATCCCCACCGAGGAAGAGGTGAGTCTCGATGTTCTTCAGCGGGGCAGGCAGATGAGTAAACGTCTGAGCAGAGATGCGGGTGGTGTCAGAAGAAAACTATTTTCTACAAATTTTGACAAGAGTTGATTGGGCACTGATCTGTAGGCACCATCAGCATTTAAACTTTTTGCATGGAGAACATTAGGGCATGGAACAATAAGTGCAAGTGTAATTAATAATAATGAATGAGCGGTGAATTGATGGCTCAGTCTCACACTATCGCGGCTCCATGGAATACTGGAACAGAACATAGCCATCGCTAATATTATTTGCTATTTATTCTAATACCCGTGCTAGTGAAAGCACGGAAACTGTTCGTTTCATCTCGAAATCTAGCAGCAGCGACAACTTTTCTGTTGCTAGCTTGATAAAGATCACCGCAAAACTCCGAAACAGACATTGTTCGGATAAACCGACCAAATATTGGGAAAGTTCATTCTACTTTCTCACGAGAAAATTTTACATAACTAGCAGTTTTAAGGCAAAAAGTGCCCGTCTGCCTCCATAGCTGCCGGTGTGCTGTCTGAGGAGAAGCAGTGCATTGTAACTGAAGCGAGTAATTAAGAAAGCATTTCAAGTATTATTGACAAACCTCTTGTGAGACGGAAATGCTTGATTCCAAATTCGTAAAGAAATAAAAGATGTTGACAAAAACAACCAGTTTGCATTTGCAATACGCCCTTGGACATGGCGGCACTCGCTGATTTTCGTTTTAAAAAAAAAAAGAATGAAGTAACAAGCTGCATCTGCCTGAGATAAACTCATCTCCGAGCTGCACGAGAGCCAAAACGTTCAAATCAAGACTTATCGTATCGTAATGGTTTTTTTTTTGTTTTTTTTTTGCATTTGCATGTGAAGTTCTCACCACGCACACAAATCACGGTCATATCCTAGGACAGCGATTTGGACAGATCGGGAAACCACTCATGCGAGCATCGCTTTTACTGCGTATAACTGAACTCTTTTCCTTCTTTGGGTGCGTCTTGCGGACCAGACTGAAGTACAAGTATTTCCAGAGGGACCCCTAAATCCTCTGATTTTAACAGGCTGTCACGAGTACATTTAGCAGGGGCAGTCGCAACGTCTAAAGAGCGCCGTGTCTCTGTCTCTGAGGAGCACTGGATGCATTTTTACAACTACTGGTAGGAAGCAGCTATTCAACACCCCCATCACTTAGCACACACACACACAAACACGCGCACACACACACAATAACAAGGAGACAACACACACAAGCAGATGAATTAAAGGAGTCAGGGAGGCCTTGTTTAGACAGCGTGTAAAGATGTTTGGCTTCCAGCGTTCATGCTGAAGCATCCGAAAAGGAAAAGTAGACACTTTTGGGGTGCTGGAGGAAAACACTCCCAAAACAAACGGAGTTCCCAAATGAAGTTCATATGAATTTGGCTTAAAAAGAAAAATCATGTCCCTTCATTTGCCACTCTGGTTCTCCCTTGTTATTTATACAAGGGTCTAGACCTATCCAGGAATGCCAAACATCAGGAAGAAACATAAAAGGGAAAACCACCAACCAGTACAAACAAACACACCCACCTACTAAAACAAACTCTCGGCCGCCCACTCACACACACTCACACACACACACACACACACTCTGGTTTGTGTTTCATTTTGTTTCTTGAAAGCTTTTTATTTGTTTATTCATTTTTTTTTTTTTAACCTGCCTTCTTCATTAGCTGGACCAAACCGGGCTGCTGTGCAGACGTTTAAACCTCTCTGCCAGCAAAAGTCGCAAGAAAATCCCGCGCACACACACACACACACACACACCTTGCACTTGATTCACTTGGCCTGACTGAGAGGAAAAAAAATCATCGCTCGCTCGTGGGAGAAACGCCCGTCCCGTTCGAGCATCCCTCGGTGAAGCCGCAACGAGAAGCTGCCATCTTTTCTCTTGATGAAAAAAAAAAACAGTGTGTTTAAGCTGCAGTCGCCGTGTGAAGTAAACAAATTCAGCCATCAAGGCCTCACGACTGGGGAGCGCCAGGATACAATTAATCCCCTCAATTTATTTTTTTTTTTCCCACCATCGCCAGCCACTGCTCATGACATTTTAAAGGGTGTTGTTTGTGTGTTGTTTGGAGGAAGACGTCCCTGCAAGGAGGAAAAAAAAAAAAAAAAAAAAAAAAATCCCTGCCCTCCTGTTTACAGCCTTTCAAAAGGTTCAACCACTTTAGTGGCTTCAGGGGGAATCAGAGAGGCAGCGCTTAACCTTCTTTGCGTAATGACTTCCAGACTTGTCGTGGGCCGCCTCTCTTTTGTGCTGCTTATCCCTTTCAGGATCCATCATCGGTTTGATCCCTCGATGAAGTGAACGTTTTATGGCGCGGATTTGGGCGTTTGACTGATTTATATCTCAGACAAAAGTGCTTCCATTGGCGGAAAAGGCCACGAAAAAAAAAAAAAAAAACAAAAAAAACATTAAAGCATCGGCGCTGGCTTTAAAAGATGTCAATAAACATCTGATGGAGTTCAGTGTTGCAGAGTGTGCAGGGTTTTGTTGTCTTTTGATTGAACTGGTCAGCACTTTGTCAGGAGCTAAAACGGGACAGCGGGGTTTGGGTTTTGTGGTGCATCCCCAGCTGCCAAGAGCAACAACACACTTTCATTACTCCAGTCCCCAGCGGACGTGCAATTTCTCAAATTAGGTCGACCCGAGTCAAGTCCAATGTATTTTTAAATGACTTTGTCGCAGAGTAGATTAATCACAAGTTTCGTGCATGCGTCCGTGACAGAAATAGGGACGACGGAACAGAAAGCCCACACACACACACGCACGCAGACACACACACACACATACGATCATCTGTTTACCCTGTTGTCTTCCTACAAATGCACTGGTCACAGCCA
>CAAKHG010014800.1:0-11040 GCA_901007715.1 Dactylopterus volitans
ACATTTTCAATGTCATATTGTTTTTGGTGTTTGCGTGTGTGTGTTTGTGTGTGTGTGAGTGTGTGTGTGTGTGTGTGTGTGAATTAATCAATTAATTTTTCTATGCAGTTGACCATTGTATAACATGGCTGTTTTTTAATGTCACCATGCTAAAAATAGAATGCTAAAAAATTTATTGAAATGTAAATCCTACTTGAGGAAGTGATTCAGTTTCATATTAAGTCGGCTAAGGTGAGAGATTAGATGTTTTTATGTTGTGGCATAACTTTTGTCTTTTTGATTTGAAACGAGCAGCCACCTCCTCAAAATTAAATATACATTTATGAATGAAAATAAATGAATAAATAAAAAAATGTACACTGTCCACACCATCTTCCTGTTGTCACCTGCGAGTGGCTGTGGACAGCATTGTTTCCCCCGTTTTCTGTACCTTTGTTTCAGCTGAAGGTATTGAGGTACATCAGTAACAATTACCGTGTACTCTGCTTGCACAGAGTATTAATGGGCATTAAAAAGCAAGTTTTACCAATGACGGGGTCTTTGTCAGACAGAGCAGAGGCAGTACAGGGGCTCTCAGAAAATAAAGCATACACACTGATGTTGTATGTAAGGATGGCAGCATTGATGAAGTCAATGAAAACTCTCAGTAGGGTAGCAGGAGAATGAGAATGTTCAGATCTGCCCCATAATTTAATTTAAAAAAAATTGCTTAACTCCTATAGAGTTTTATGAACATTGTCCAAATATTTTTTCTGTAAACAGAGAGCAGAAATTATTATTAAATTAATATTCCCCTCTAAACACTCTTCTAACCCTTTTCGCTGTGGTGGCAAGGTAAATGTGCATGTCTTGAGAAAGTTAATATTTTTTCACAATGAATATGTTTGTTGGCTTCAAATACGACCGAAAGTGAGGTACAGGCCAGGCATACATGTGCTTTGGGATCCTATAATGTAGGTTAATGTTATCTGATTCACTCTCGGAGTCAATAATGACATGTACGCAGCTATGTCGATAAACCTGAATCTGAGCAAAATTCATAATGATATCCTATTGCAAAAAAACCTAAATATTTTATCTAAGTTATGTAACTAATTTATGTGCACTTGTTTTGGTTCGGCTCAGTGCTCATTGTGTTTTGCTGTCTTACTTGTTGCAGTCCGTTCTCGGTGTGTATGTGGGGAATTGTGGGGGCAAAATGAGGATAACATTAATTGAGTTGAAAATAATTCTATGAGTTTTCATGTTTGTCCATTTAAAACCCGAGTGTGGAAAGATGTTGAGCCTAACCATGTGTGTGCCTAAACCAAAGCATGTTTGTGTTGTTAAAAAAATAATAATAAGTGTGTCAGAACGAGGCACTGGTGATGGTGACACGACCCACCTCGACCATCATACCGCAGGTTTTTATATCTTTTTAGGTCCTCCTACCTTTCATCTACCTGTCTGAGATGTGCCATCAGAAGGAACAGTGGTAGTGTTACTAGTGTTACAGTATTTAACTGTAGGGACCAGGGACATTTGGTGTTGGCAGATCCTGTCACACACACAGTCCAAATCTGATTCTGAAAAGCTATTTTCTATTGAAAGAAAAAAATTTCCTGCTTGCAGCTACTTTACCGTGTTTGTGTGTGGGGAGGGCTAGCAAATATGTTAAACTAAGGAGTATGGGCAGCAAAAATGAATGTGACATGATTAGGTTCTGACCATCAGGTCCATCTCAGACCTAAGCCTTAATTTCAGGTCCATTGAGACCTCTAGTGGCAATTTAATCATTTGTCCCAATCTCATCCAGGTGAATTGTCAGGACGCTTGTGTTTTTTAAACACTGCTACAAAAGCTGTCATGTTCTTACAGGAAGGGCTACTTTTTATGCTCTTTAGTGTTTCAAGATGACATAAGTCTGATTTTCAGTTGTTTATGAGTATATTATTATAATTCAATATAGTCACTTTTTGTTGGCAGAAGTGGTAGTTTTAATTGCCGGCCCAATTTCCGCGCATCTGTGCAAACCTGCTGATAATGAGATGAGCAGCATGATCTGTGAAATATGGAACACGTAACTAACATGTTCAGGTAAAAGTTGCGCACTGCACTTCACATAGGTTACTGAAGCCCGTGTGTTAAAAGCAGTGACTCAATATGCACACGTAGTTTAGATGCTTTCAAGTGGTGGCACATTAGATCAACCACAGGTTTGAAAACTACATTGAGAGCCGGGCGTTAGTGTAGAAAATGGGATGCAGCCCACCTACATGTTTTCCATTACACTTTTCTAAGAGAGATGGGAAAGAGATGAGCGATTTTGTGATGTATTTGTTTGTGCGGAAGCTTAACAAATGTGCGTATTTTGCTGACAGGGAAAAGGGTCCGAAGCAAGCAATCTAGCCATCCATACGTGTTTTACGGGGTTTAGCGCGATGAAGATGATTGGCCCGCACAGCGTTCCGACCTTAACCCTATCAAACGGCATCGAGACGAGAGTGGGGCTGACAGTGAGCCAGGGCCCGTCCAGCGCCCCGACTCACATCGTGGCTCAGTTGGTGCAAATCTCTGCCATTTGCTTCCCGCAGCCCGTGTAAGGTGGTCTTATCAGCAGAGTTGGACTGTTTCGGGATTACATTTTGACAGGTTCACCCTCCCCATTTTTACTTTATTCTGTATGTTTCTTGTTTATTTCAGATGGAAATCCTCCTTGGCTGTCTCAGAGTGGACAGAAGAGCCAAATCGACAGAAGATCGCCACAGTGCGCTCGCGACTGTCAGTCAAGAGGATGAAGGGGACGCCAATGACGCCCAGAAAGAGGGGAGGTTTCTGTGGCACCACGGCGGCTCCTGTTCTGGCAATGCTGTAGCAGCACGGAATGGTTTGTGGGTTACACTGAGATGCAGGCCATACTGTGCTGCCGCAGTAAAGCCTGACTACACAGCAGAGAGCCTTTTCAACTTGTCCGACCTCTTACATGACGCCAGAGCTGATTTATCATTTGCAGGTCGCTTTACTGTAGCAGCACGTAAATATTGGAGTTAAGACTTAAGCTGAAGCCTCCAGTATTGATCGTGCTGCTGAAGCAAAACTGACCACTGACAAGCAGCGCAGCCAACTACTGAATACACTTAGACAGCGTTTGTGTGTGTGTGTGTGTGTGTGTGTGTGTGTGTGTGTGTGTGTGTGTGTGTGTGTGTGTGTGTGTGTGTGTGTGTGTGTGTGTGTGTCTGTGTCTGTGTGTCTGTGCGTGTGTGCGCACGCTTTTATTTTAATCATTTTTCCTTTGTTGTCAAAAATTCAATCCTGTTTTTTGTGGCAACTATTTGAATATATTTCACTTTATGTCTGCACACTTGGAGAAATAAACATTTGAACTGCTCTTTGTCTCTACTGTGTTTTAACAGGACATGCTAAACTTGCTCTTAAAAGAAAATCAAATTTCTGTCCATCTTGTGATTCTATTTAATCTGTAAAATTGTTACTCAACGACAGTGTTAAATATCGATTTTAATGGCGTCTCGAAACAGAATCGATCCTCAGTGGAGTCGCTCCTGAGACACAATGACACGAATTTGCGACTGATTAATATTATTTGCCATTTCCCGTTGACCGCAAACCCCGAAAGCATAGGTCGCGGTTTGTTTGCATTTGAAACTATTTGAAGATTAATTTGGCTTCGAACTACAACCATGGGGGATTTTAAGGTTATATTTCGTCGTGCGGATTTCATGTCGCAGTCCCTTTTTATTTATTTATTTTTTTATTTTTTTTAGCGAATTGTATAATAGTGTATTTGTCTTCAAATCTGTCATGATCCAGTTTGATATTCGGTGCGTCTTTTGCGCGCGTCCCGTAAAACGGCCTCGGGTTTTACGCGCTATCTCATGCGGACGCGCCGCAGACTTCTGCGCTGTGCGGGGAGGTGCGACGGCGCTCACCTCAAAGCAGAGATCCGTGTTATTTTGCAGGCCTCCACCTCCGCGAGTCAGCCGCTGCGAAATACCCGCGAATTCATCCCGATGAAGGAGAGACGGGTGTTGAGAGGGAATCCACCTGTTTTTTTTTCTCTTGTTTTCTCTATTTTGTGGGTCGACGTGTGATCAAGTTTAAAGGAATAAAAAAAACCGGTAACGACTCTTTTGAGATACGTCTATTATTATTAGGCCTCGTTACTTTTCTGCTTGCAGAAATATTTTAAAGCTGCAGCCTTTCTCCAGTTCATCTTTTTTTTCTTTATTTTGGGGGGCGGGGGGGTATTTTACAGAATCCCTATTTGCTATATGGATTAGCAAAAATGAAGTTCATGGACAATTATTGTAGAGGAGAAAAGGAGTTTTGTGGATCAAAGATAACTTGCTTTCTGCGGCACCGCCGTATTTTATTTCTGCAAATGGACACCGGACTAAAAAAAGTGAGACATTCAGGCCTTTTTCGTTTTGTTTTAAAGACGATTGGTTCGAAAATGACGAGCATTGTTTTATAATGTGCAAGATGGACTTAGAAAAAAGAAAAGGCATCTAAAAAAAAGGGGCCGTGTCGACATGAACACCAGTAATATAGTTATTTAATAACTCGACTTTTTAGAAGCAGCAATTCAAATTTTATACATTTTGGACCGTTGGCAGAGGCGGGTCAGTCCGCGCGCTTCCGTGTCAGCGCGAGGAGACGATGGTCGACGTGCGGCCTGAATTTCCGCATCCCCGTTATATTTTTTGCGCCTCTTGATATTTATAGTTATGCACGTGCTTGATCTTTGGCGCAGATTGTTGCGCAGTTCTAGAGCCCCGCGTTGTACGGCTCGACCATCGGCCGGCGCAGGCGCCTCTGGGCAGCCTTTCATTTGTTTTTGCACGTCTGAGGGAGCATGAGAATAATCTTATGCAAACATTTATTTATTAATTTTAAATATAGCGAAAATACGAAATTGATTAGAAGGAATAATTCAAGCCGAGTTGAATTATTACACTCGCGTTCACCGCGTCAGCGAGCGCAAACCTGCGTGGCCTCGATCAGACGCTGGATTCGGCCTCCTTAATTGATGGAGAAAAAGATGAGTGGAAGTGGATTTCAATATTCAGACCTTTTGTATTTATTAATGTATTTATATTGTATGGATATATATTTAAAGTGCATTATGCACCTTGACTATCCTTATTTCTGGCTGCACAGTTAATCACAAGTCTTAATTTGAACCGAAGTAACATTTTTAGGCCATACTATACTCACATTCGCGTGATGCGACAAGTAAAATATTAATGAAGAGTGGTACTTTCATCCTATATTTGCCTGGCAACAGAGGGCTATATATAGGCCCATATGTGTATGTGTGTGTGCGTGGACTCGGGTGCTCGGTGCTGACATCGCGGATTCAACTGATCGTCTCATGTTAAAACTTTGGATTATTTTTACCTTCACAAATGCATCTCCATGCTGGGGATTAGGCGATCGATGCATCAAAGGCTGTGCGTTGGCGCTCGCGTTCGCGCGCCAGTGATCCCAGTTAAGTCAATCCGAAACAATTTTATTAACCTACATTCGGCCGCTTAATTGTTCTTGCTGCTTCGGGTTCAAAAGCCTTTCTTTAAATTCAAACCCAGATGAGTAACAGCAGGGCAACACTGTCACTTCTAATTTAGCAGATGTTTGACCGTATCGAGATGGGAGGGGAGGGGGGAGGTTTGATGTCGCTTAAAAACAAAAACGAGAGGAAACGCGGTGGCCATGCTGTTGTCCTTCGTGAAAACGGCAAATCACAAACGTGCGTTTTTGTTTGTTTGTTTGTTTTTTTATTTCACCGACTGCAGCCTGCCGGGTGGTTTCACACGGGCCCTGTTACGTGACGGTTGTTACCTTGAAGAGGTTGCAGCATCACCGCTGCTGCACACGCGTATGGAAGAGACCAGGGATTGCATTGTCAATTTATTTTATTGTCACTCACTTAGGTGAAGGGTCTGCCCTCATCCAAGAGTCTCCACCTAAGTAAGACGCTCTAAATAATAAAAAAAAGAAGTACGCTGATGGCAAAAGTCGCCGTTTAACGGTTGTATATGTACATATATATATATGTATAAAGGTGTATGAAATAACTGCATTTAGTACGTATCTGGGACATGAATGTAGTGGAGTTCGGGCCATGCTGACCGATTAAGTAAACAGCGTCTCCATGTTCTCGGGCACCTGTCACCCGCTTGCGCGTCTCGCGCTTCACTTCGAAAACGGACGCGCCGCGAGAGCCGCGGACGACGCGCACTAGCCGCGGAGCAACTTACAGCTGCCGATGAAATCGACAGTGTAGTCGATGAAGTTCGCGATACACTCCTGGCCCGCGCCCACCGCGAGCGCGCACGTGCCGGTCATCTCCCGCAGGTACGCGGCGCCGCGGCTGAGGTGCGAGGGGAGCGCGGCGAGGAGCAGCTGGACCTGAGGGGGGAGGAGGGTCGAGATGGCGTGCAGCAGCAGCAGCAGCAGCAGCGTTCGCAGCGAGAAGCTCAGTACGGTGGCGGCCCGCCGGCGCGCCGCCACGCGCGGAGCCGCCACGCTGCACCGGCTCTCTTCGTGGGGGACGGAGATCTTGTCGATCTCCCCGAGCCTCAGCGAGTCCCACGCCCCGGCGTCGAATTTGGGCACGACTGGGTGGACGTCCGCGTCTTTCCGCGGGGGCAGCGGGGTCTCCTTCAGGGCGCCGAGCTTCCGTCGGAACTCCTGCATCTGCTGCAGAAAGCACGCGGGGTCGGAGACGCTCCTGAACGACTCGGCGACGCCGAGCGCCCGCCGCTGCTCCTCCAGCGCCGCGCCGAGCCTGGTGATCTCCGGGTCGTAGGCTTGCATCACCACGAGTTTCAGCGTTTCGAAATCGCACAGGATCTCGTTCTTCTTGCACCCGAGCGCGCCGATGAGCTTGTCGAAATAGTCCGTGACCTTCTGCGCGTCCGCGTTCACCGACTGAAGCGCCTTTTTCTTGCAGGATTGGAGCGTCTCCACGCGGGCCAGCGTGTCCGCGCTCTGCCAGCTCTCCACTCCCCGCAGCAGCTCTTCGAACGCACCTTTCTCCCGTTCGTACGCCTCCTCCAGTGAGCAGAACTGATGCCCTCGGTGGTCGTTTGTCGTCGCGCAAAACCCGCAGATGAGCTTCAGGTCCGTGGCGCAAAATATGTTAAGAGGCTGCCCGCGGTGCTGCTTGCAAGCGGACAACTTGGGCGAACCCTTGATTTTGCTGTACTTCTCCACGATCCCGCGCAGGGAATAGTTGATCTGCAGGCTGCTCGCGCCGTTGTGGGGCGTCTCTTTGCGGCATGTGGGGCACTTGAGCGGCGCTCTGAAAACCGAACCGCGGCTCCCCTCCAGGAGCCCCTCCAAGCATTTCTTGCAGAAGCTGTGTGAGCACAGCAGGACTCGCGGGTCGTCGAACAGACCGCAGCAGATCGGGCACGTAAGTTCCTCTTCCAGCTGGTCCATGGCGCCCTGTAAAACACAGCATCCAGGCGTCAACCACCCCCCCGTGCGTAACCAGCACATCGAAAACCTGACAAATCGCCACAAAAAAACAAAAACAAAAAAAACACGGACGACATGATACGCACCCGCGTCCAGGGACGGCGCCGACGAGGCTACACGCGCGGCTACATATATATGACACGCGAGGACGTGGGATCATCGCAAAAGGATACAGATCTCTCGTGCTCCAGCTGCGTGCGGCGTATTCCCACCCCGAAAGTGAAACTGTCTTGCGTCACCGTTACCCGCGCAAAAAAAAAAAAAAAAAAAAAAGCAAGCGTGCCCGGCGAAAGGCTGGCGCGAGCGCAGCCCGGGGCTCCCCGCGCCCGTCCGCCGGCTGCGCATCCCCGTCTTCGACGTAGCCAGCCGCAGTTAGAAGCCAGGCTGAGGTGGGGATCTTCTCAAAGATTTAACCCCGGCATCCGACTTTAGCGCTTACAGGGCAGCGGGAAGTTTGTTGGCTGGGACGGACCCTTAATTCGCGCCGCGCGGCCAAATCCAAACGCGACTGATTATCGCCGCACGGGAGTCCGCCGCGTCGCCGCCCGCGTCGGCGAGCGGCCGCGAGGCTCGCTGCGACAGATTTCGCGGGCGCATAGTAACATGCAACTACTAGACCAAAAGAACAACTCACCAGCTGCCGAGACGCGCAGTGCAACGCAATCATGGCGCTTGTTGCTGTGCAGACTTCGCCCCTTTTCCGGGTTGAGAATTAACTGTTTCAGCGGCGCGCGGGGAACTATTAAAGCCACGATTCTCCTCCGGCCACGCGTTTTTGGGTCGGAGCGTGCAGCGGCGCGCTTTCGGGACGAGCGCGACAGCTGATTCGATTTTTTTTTTTTTGACAGCTCAAGTTTTGTGTTTACGCTTTTGTCCGCGGCGAGGAATTTGCGGAGGGTCCCTCTGCGCGATGGAGTGGGGGAGGGGCTGTTGCTATGCAAAACATTACAGCGTGGAAAAACTGTCAACTAGGTTTAGTTCCAGTTTTGCATTTCAGACTCTTACACTGGCCCACTTCAGTCGGTTTGGGTATTTATCAGTATGCGTGTGTTTAGCGGCCGACGTGATAAAACGGCAAAATTGGCGGAAGAGTAAACTTCAATTCTATTTCCCCACCGAATCGCCACTGCAAGTGAACAGACGTCAACGTAGCCGCCAGCAACGTTGCGTTTACTTTATAGTTCATTCGGCTCTTTCATATGAATCATTTCTACACCACTAAAGATAAATGTGCTGTTGTTGTTTTTGATTTCACTTAACTAACTTGCGGTTATGTAACATCGATATTCAATACTTACTTAGTCACGTGTAGAAATTTTGACCTTGATTTTCTTCCCTTGTTTCCATGCCATCAGGAGCAACTGCCTATCTTAGCCGCTGTGATTGGATGCAGCGTGGTAGTCGGACTTGGGTGGTTCCCGCCGGTGCCGCTTGGTGTCGCTGTTTCGGTAAGTGAAATGTTTGGTGCTCGTTGGTCCCGGATGTTTAGAGGTGGGCAAGAATGGCTGCGATGTTTACGTGTTGTTTAAACTGCTGCGGAGATGGCGGATCTGGGCATATACCCCTTAAAGAAATGCCCACCGTTCAGTTAGACACTCACCACATGGGTAAATAGCTTCGGCTTTGCTGCTCTCGAGTGACGTTAAGGCAAACAATATCTGCACTCTCCTGTCGGCGTGTATCTGTGTCACGATGTTCCGGGACTTCCGCCGTTAGCTTGAGCTAACCGCTACTAGCTCGCAGTGTTTAACCCTTGCTACTGAATGTTTCTTCGTTGCGCGCAGTGGTTTCACTTGGACCTTTCCAGCGCTCCCCTTCACCGCGCGCCCTGTAATATTAGCACCTTGTTAAATACGTCACCAAGATGAACGTGAACTTTTCACTAACCCCCGAATGCACCCTTCTTAGTCTGAACGTGCTGGTGTCAACACGTCAGATGTGACGAATTTCTGTGTTTTATTGATTCGTTGCCTTAGGATTGTTGTTTGGATAAGATCACCGATGTCGGCGACATTTTATAGATTTTATAGCCATTTAACACACTGGTCTGTCAATAGTTGGCAAAGTAACAGACTTTAATTGCAACCACATTTTTAGTGGTTGTGAGTGAGTATTGCATTTGCTTGGATTATCCATTGTTGCTTTTGCACTGCAGGCACAGATGTTGTCATAGTGAAGAGTGGGCGGAGGATATGTGGTACTGGAGCCTGCCTGGCCACTGCTCCTTTACACCAGAACAAAAGTTATTTTGAGTTCAAGATCCAGTCCACTGGTAAGTTGACAGCCTCCTTTCCTCTCCCCATGATGGGTGTTTCTTCTTTTTTCCTCCCCTGATTGATTATTATTGCATTCTTAGTGTGTACGCCTGACTGTGACGCGCCATTTTTTTCAGCTTGAGAAACATCTTGTGACTGCATGCCTACTGATCTAGTTCTGCTCATTCACACGAGAGCGACTCTTTCTCTTCCATAAACGTCTTAAAGCGAGGCACTTATTCAGCTACCTTCATTCTACCCCACACTAGCCGCAGACAGTTAATATGTATTATTCATTTGCAAATGTGCTTTATGCATGGGAATCTTGCACTGAATTGGTGTCATTTGTGTGAAGGTGTGTGGGGAATTGGTGTGGCCACAAAGAAAGTGAATCTTAATCAGGTGCCTTTGGGCAGAGACATTAACAGCCTTGTCCTGAGGCATGATGGGTCTGTGAACTACAATAACGAAGAGAAGAACCGCCTACCCGCAAACAGCCTTCCTCAGGAGGGTGACATTGTGGTAAGTGTAGAAATTCATTTGGTTTGAGGAATTTAAATCTTTGAGTGATTAGAGTGTATAAGCTGTCCTTGAAATTGACTAGAAGGGAAGGTATCTACCTTTGGAAATGAAAGGTTCTTTTATTACACACACCTGTGGACACGATTCTCAGTCCTCACAGCGCACCTCTTGTTAAGTCGTTGTACCAAACAATAAACAGAAAACCATTTACTCAGCATTTCGCTGCCTCCTGCTAACCTGACTCCTCTGTGATGATCAATAAAGCAGCCACGCTGTCTCTCTCCCGCTCATTCATCTTATGTCCCATGCTGAATGCTTCCAGAGATGCTGCTCTACTCTATTTTGTGGTAGCATTTACACTCACCCTCATTTTGCCCTGGATTGTGTTGACTGACGCCGAAATGTGCCCACTCGGGTGGCAGGACAATGCATTCTCACCAGCTCCAGCTAAATGCCATCCTTTTCTTTCTTTACTGGTCGTTACTGATCAAAAAGGTTAATTACATCATTTAAAAGTACAAAGCGGAACAATCCCGACTCAACTAATCAAGAACACCAACAGCAAACGATGCCTGGTTGTATTCCTCTCCCTTCAGTTTTGTTTTTGCAATTTCAAGTGGATTATACCCAGCAGCCTGTAAGGATAAATTAATTTAGCAAAGATACTGGTGTGTGCCTGCAGTTGTAATGTGTGGGGTTTTTTTTATACCTTTTTAATCACCCATACTTGTATATAGTTTACGAATATCAGAAACCTAGCCTGTTTCTATTCAAAAAACAA